>APFE030525489.1:139885-168937 GCA_000404065.3 Pinus taeda
CCATGGCCATGAGGAGCTGGATCGTTTCCTTGATCACCTCAACGGCCAATCCTCGGCTATTAAGTTCACCATGGAAAAAGAGGTCAATGGCAGCCTCCCTTTCTTGGATATTCTTATTTCTAGGAAGAAGGACGGCTCTCTCTCCCACGCAGTGTTCCGTAAGGAAACGCACACAGAGCAATATCTTCATGCCGATTCCCATCACTTCCCGGCTCAGAAGATGGGTGTTCTTAACACTCTAGCCATGCGTGCCCTCAGGATTTCTGATAATGCGAACCTGGATAGAGAGAGATCCCACCTCCTTGATGTCTTTGTGGAAAACGGGTATAGTAGGCACCTAGGTCGGAAAGCTTTCCTTAAAGCATCTAAAAATGCGTTGATTAAGAAAGAGCCTAAGGAGCGCCAGCTAGGTGTCCATCTACCCTATGTCCAAGGGACCACAGACAAAATTGCGCGTATCCTTAGAAGGTTTGATATTCCCTCCACCTTCAGACCCCTCAGAACCATCCGTAATTCCCTGAGATCGGTGAAGGATCCTGTTAACCCCAAGGACATGAAGGGTGTGTATCTGATTCCTTGCTCTTGTGGGCCACCCTATATAGGGGAAACTGGGCGCTCCATCCAGCAGAGAATTTGCGAGCATGCAGCAGATTTGAGGCATGGAAGAACTAAATCCTCAGCCCTAGCAGAGCATGAGGACAAGACCAAGCATCACGTCTGCATCGAGGAGGCCAAAGTCATTGCCAGGGTGGATCGTTTCCATCATCGCAAGCTAAGGGAAGCTATTGAAATTGGGCGTAGACCCATCAATCTCAACAGAGATGATGGCTGGAAGGTCAGTAGAAATTGGATCCCCGCCCTGTCGTCTTAGGGTTTCTTCCTTCCCTCTCCATTCTTCCAGGATGCTTTCTTCATGATCGTGCAGGTTTCTAGTATTATTAATGTATTTATGTTTGTTTCCATTAATCCTTTTTGATTTTACCAATTTTTGATGTAGGTCTTTTTCCTGAGTTGGTCGTTAATTAGTTTATTCATAGCATCATTATTAGTAGGGTATCCAGATCATGTTGTATTCCTTTATTTATGTGATTGTCTTTTCAGCTCCTTGACCTAGCAGTTAGAAGTATGGCCCCCCTTCATCTTTCCTATCGCAATGTGATATGGTCAAGAATATATTATCTCAATAAATAAAATAAATTTATTTAATTTTCAAATCGAACCTCTTATGAATATTATTAATACGTGGTAAATGTAATAAATCTTATAAACAGAAATAGGTTTAATATTACATAACTCTAGTTAATAATTCATGCATCTTTTAGTTTTTAATTTATTAAATAAACACTCTTTGTTTTTAAATTACCTTTGACATTATTTATTCTATTATTGTTTTTAAATTACCTTTGATATTATTATTTATTATTTTTGAAATAAGAATATGTAATTTATTTAGGTAACCTAAATTACTTCCTATAAAGAAATCACTTAATCAATCTATAAAAATATATAATATTCATTGGTACTATTTTATTAATATCTTAACTAGGTATATTACTAGTCATTATAACTAATTTTACTAAATTCTAGAAATAGATTATTATATTATTAATTTGAATATAATAAATGTAATAATAATAATTTAAATTCTTCAAAAGAAATCTTTCAAACTAAAAATTAATTTTTGAACAACCATTAATATTAATTTATTATTAACCTAATGTCATCTAATTAAATAAATTACGTATATTTCTAGTCAACACACCTAATTTCACTAAATTCTAAAAATAGTGTATTGTTTTATCAATTTTAGTATTATAGAAATAATAATAATATTAAATTTATTAAGAAAAGTTGGACTGGGCCTTAGGGTCAAAGATAGCCGTTATCTAGCCGTTGGAGTCTCTGCTCAGGGTATTTAACTTGCTAGGCCAGATCGATGTCTTCAACTTGTCCTGACGATGAACCACACTAGTTGGTTCGAAACGCGTCGACAAAGGTCATTTTTATGTGATTTACGCCGAAGCTATTCTTATAACTATGACAGATCACAGAAGTCTCAATTCTACAATAATAATAATAGAAAGGCTCAAGTGAGTGCATGTTCAAAAATACAGGAATATAAAAGAAAATAAACTGAAGTATGCAATCATCGGCATTCAGAAAAATAAAACTAAATTAAACCGCAGTTTGCAATCATTGATTTTCACAGAAACTACAACCGTTGACAAAGAGACATACCTCAATCTTCCAGTAGAACTTTCATACATCTTCACCGTATTCAACAAATACCAACTGGTAGTACAACCGTTGACAAAGAGACATACCTCAATCTTCCAGTAGAACTTGTATACATCGTCACCGTATTCAACAACTACCAACTGGTAGTCAAGGTCTCCATATATATCTTCAACATACCCAACACCTGCCAACTGGTTTTGACGTTTCAATCATCAACGCCGAGGAGAACCGGGTTGAAGTCCCAACATATATCCTGAAATACACATTGCGTTATCAATCCTCTTCACCCCAATAAGACAATACATAAACACAAAGCTATCTTAACGCTATTAAAGCTGCCGAGTAATTGGGTGGGAAAGTGAGCACCTTTGATTTGTGCGTCTTCAGGAATTGAACTGACTCTAAACAAAACAGACCTCGCTTCGACCTCCTAGAGTTGCAGTAAGTGAGTGATTACAGAGATACAAGTGCACAAGATGGGGGATTAAAGACAGACCTCGCTTCGACTCCTAGCATTGCAGTGGGTGATTGTGCTCTAGATTTCCTTGCTGTGAGTTGGCTAGGTGTTTTTAATACCCAATCTTATGCACTTGAATCTCTGTTACCGCTGATGGAAATTGCAGTATCATCCCGTGTAAGCGCTGGAAATTTTTAGCCTTCCTTCTGACTCCGCCTCTGTTTGTTTCTTCGGACTACCTCAGCCCTCACAACAAATCCCTCTGCTTGGGATTGCTCGAGTCAAAATGAAGAAGATAAAAAGAGTGAGAACCCCTGCTTGGGATTGCTGGAATCAAAATGAAAGATAAAAAGAGTGACTTCCCCTGCTTGGGCTCCCAAAAGGTAGAGAAAGTAATGAGATTCTGGAACAAAAGAAAAGCAACAAACTAAACATGCCCAGAAAAATAGAATACTAGACAGGAAGGTCGAGAAAACAGGTAGATCGCCACAGAGGTTTTACGTGGTTGTTAGTTCAATTCCCATTAAGGTTGTCCTTTAAAAACCCTAGACCCTGTTCAACAGTTCTTCTGGAAAACAATCTTTCAGGTTGCTACACTGTATCTTTTGATTAAATTCACCTGAGTACTAGGACAGACACCATTGTTGGCGTTGACATGCAAACTTACTACAGACCTCCTGAAACAGTAGACAGACCCCAAGTTCAGGACAAGACATTTGAAGCACAGACCACCAAATAGAACAACAAAAAAATCGCAAAAACAGAGACCCAACCGCATAAAGACAAGACTAGTTTCAAGGGATTGTTTTGCTATGTATCAACTAATAAATAACATTGCAAGACTATTCAGAGCTCCCACCAGATTGAAAATTTCTCTTAAGGCCCTCCTATTGTCGATGTTGGCTAGCAGTACCTTCTGGTTTCGTGCTTCCATTCTAGGGCCGGCCATTTTGCATGCATCGCTCTGAGAAAACAGCGCCCAGAAAATCTAATCTGAGATACCCATTGTAAGTTTTTTAAGATACCAACTTGCCATTTGCTGCTGCGGCTAGGTCAGAAACCATGCGACCTTTCTTGATCTAGGAGATGGTTTGTACCCGCACTCAAAAGCACCCAAAACAAAATCCCAAACATAATAATAATGCCTATTATTACAGATTTGAAAGGGAGCCCAGCAGATCCAACGAGAGCGACAAACAAAATACCCGTGCCTTGGAAAGCAAATTCGTTCTGGATATGCTGAAATTTCGCAAGTCCGAACAGTTTCGGAAGACGAGAAAGCAGATTTTGAATACAGCAGCAACAGACTAAACCTGGCATCATCGATAACAGAGATTCTGCCAAAATTTCTCTTCGCATATGTGACTACAGAATAAAAGTTGTAGGGTTTATATTGAACTTCCTGTCAAATTAATTAGACGTAAAATGCGCAAATTACGGAAAACACAAGTTCCGAATCAATACCCGTCTGCCCAAACTCCAAATCCAGCGACGGACCTTGCAACGTTTAAGGCTGGACTCCATTATACATAGCAATTTGCGCTAGCGTAAAATATGCAATTTGTAGTTTTATCCTCTTAGGAATACAATTTCCTTAACTTTCATTTAACATTGTGATGTTTGGTGCATAAAAATTATTAAAAGTGAATACGTCATCGGTTGAATTTGGATTTTAGGAATAAAATTATTTTAACTATCTGGGTTAAATCAAATTTATAATATAAATTATATTTATTATTAATATAAATTGGAGTCATCTACCGGGGTGGAGGAATTGCCTACACGGTTAAAAGTGGCCGGAATCCGGGCAAAAAAATTTCAAAAAAACTTGTAGAGACAGTGTTTGAATTGTGTTTTCGATAGTGGAAATGGATTCAGCACCATCAAAAACGTCTAAAACACCTAAAATTTTGAAGTTTAACAATTATAACTTGGATTTACAAAAATCCTTGCCGAATTTTCTATAAATATGACAGGAATTTCCATAACATTTTGGGCAATTCCTCTGCCTAGTTAGACTACAGCATATAAATTTGTTAGGTGATAGAAGTAGTGAAAGCCCCCAGAAATCTCTCATGGATTTAGGAACCCTAAGACCGCAACAAGCTTGCCACTGAGCTTATCAGTGTCCTTGGTGAGGTTGACGGTTCTCTGCACAATCTGTGATCTCACTAATGGTGTTTTAAAGATTTGGCATGTCTTAGAGTAAAGAAAACACAGAGGTGGTAAAGAAGTTTTATCGGCTGAGGCGAAACGGAATATTGCTTCATCTTGGAAATCACATTGTTCGGTTGCTAGAGCGTACCTGAAACGGACCTAGGAACAACAATGTCACTGCCCAGTAAGGAACAAGGTAAACCTGTGTGCGATTAAAGCATAGAATACTATGAAAGTTAAGGGTATGGGCAGGGAAAATTGAATTTGGGGTTTTTTTTTTTCTACTGTATTTTTACAGTTAATAAGGATGAAAACTTGTGCCGTAAGGAAATTCTGCATTAAGTTAAGTAAAATCTTATAAAATCTCTTTAGTAGTTCCCCCATTAATTGGTTTTTGTAGTCTGTCTCTGGTTTGAACGGTATTATAAGGTTTATCCCAATTTTCCCTCTCGACTAGTGGTTTTTGGAAAGGCCATTACCAGTTATACAGCTTCCACTCTTCTTGAAGTTCGAATGTTAGCATGCAAGTATCCTTTTGCCCTGTCATGTCCCTCTTTTACACAATTAGTTTCCTCATGTTTACAGTCTCACTTCCTGGACGGATGGTGGTGTGAGTGGAGTAATTTCTTCTTGGTATCTGGCCACTATAAAAGTGTTTCCATTAGGATAGGATACAGATGGTGGTTTTGCCAGGGGTGGTATTGCATATGTTGTTGTGAGGGTCCTGAGTCCTAAACAGACTTGAAAGTGGTTTCGGGACTTACTGGTTTTACGGGAAGGGTTGATACCAGATTCCGCTTATACGAAATTCCAGGGGGTTTTTCAAATCCTTTAATTTTATAATTATTCTGATTCCATATGCTGGGACCGGTTGGAGGTGACGGGTGTCCATATCCCTACACCTAGCATGCTCCTCTTGATGTTTGCCCCTGTACCTCATATGTGTAACTTTATTGTTTTAGGATAGTCTTGTTACCGAGGTGATTTCCAAATCAGGGGTTAGATCCAGCGGTGTTGACATTCCTTTGGGTGGCTAGGTCTAGCTAAGTCGAGGCATGGGAACTGACAAGTTTGCAAGAGGTTAGGTGGTCTTTATTGTCTGTTGTGACCTATCCTGCAGTCGGCACGATAAAAAATTCCACAAGAATGTACCTGTCCTGACATTGTTCATACCTGGCAATGTAAACATTCTCTCGGGTGGTGATTCCCAAGTGGATTGGGACGTGGGAACCGTTTTGATTGCAATCGGTTTCCTTGGTAGGTGGGAAGTCTTTAAGCCCTGGAACAACATCATAGTACTACATATATTCTGATGGACTCCTTTGAGTTAGACACGTCATTACATGAAGCTTTTATCCAAGCCACATTGGCGGCTGAGTCCCAATGCCATGCAAACCTGAACACAATGTGGAATGTGGTACACTCCCCTCGACTGACAACCCTGGGTGATGGACATGACATGTGGAAAGATGATGGTTTCCTACCTCAGAACAATTTGGAGAGTAAAAAAGGTGGCCAAAGGCGGGGTGATAGAAAACAATGTCCTATTAAGATTACAGCTCCAGCGCCTATCCTCTCTTCTGGTCACGACGTGCTCCTTGATCGAGTTACAAGTCTCCAAAAGTGGGCATTAGTAGGAAGGTGGTATTTTACAGAGATAGAAGAAGTCGAGATGAGACAGTGGTTGGCAAAAAAATGGAAAATCCAGCTGGGGTATGTCCCCACAATGGTGAGACTCATGGGAGGATGGTATAGTTTTCATTTACTAAGTGAAGATGACCTGAGGAAAATTGTTGCAATGCCATGGGTCAAGGATTGGGGTTTTCTGGCAATGTATGCATGGTACTTAGGCTTTAATCCCTTGAAGCAAACACCCAAAAATAAACTCATATGGGTTAAATTGCCCGGATTACCATTAGAATATTGGATGAAGGAAGTATTTACTGATATCAGTAATGCCATTGGAAAATTCATATACGTAGATCCATGGTGTCTAGGAGCTAGGGATAAAAGGATTGCATGGGTCCTTATAGAAAAAGACTTTGGCGAGGCTTTTCCAGATCACATAGAATTAAGGTGGGAAAACATTAATCTCACACAGCGCTCGGAATTTTGGGGAATTCCATTCAGGTGCCTCAACTGTCACCAGATTGGGCATTTAATTGCTAACTGTCCCAAAACAAGAGGAGGGTGGCAGCCTTCGAGGGAGCATTAAGGGATTCACCAAAGGATACAAAAGGAGAACAAGTCGAGGTGCCTCTCTCCACATCATGGTTATGTCACCAAGCATAATGGAAATACTTCGGGCTCAAGTAATTCTATTCATACTAACCAGATCCGTTCTGAACCTTCTCCCCATTTTATAAAAAATGTCTCTACTCCTATTCCTATTCAAGTTCACTCCTCGTCCCCGACGTCTAAACAATCTGGTTTCCATATTGTTGTTGACTCTCCATATCGAGAACATCCCCAGCTTTTTTCCTCTCCAGTCTTACCTCTATCACTGCTACTGTCACAGCACACTATGACAGATATCCCATCTACCTCATATGCCACATACACTCAAGCCCGAAGGCTCCATTCTCCAACCACTCAACCAAATTCTCCCAAAGATAAAGCACCTGCTCAATTTTCTCAAGTATCTTCACCAAATAACTCTATCGACAGGGACCTCGATTTCCTCCTACAAAGGAAAACCCTTGATCTCAAGTTGCTTACTATCCATAAGCCGAAGGGGTCTGATTCTCCTATAATAAGTCCATCCTCTGCGGGGAATATTACTATGAGGCGTAAAAACAACAAAGGCAGCAGACACTTTAGAGGTCGCATGTGCCAAACCCATACTACCTTGACAAATTCGCCATCTCTCATTAATATACCTATTTCCTCTCCCATCTCTCCCAGGGCACTTAGCGCATGTATACCCCCTTATAGGCTCAAATGAATTCCATCCTTTCACTGAATATAAGGGGTTTGGGGGCCCATCCAAAATTCCTCGCACTAAGAGACCTATTTATCTCATCTAAGTCTAGCATAATTCTCATCCAAGAATCAATGCACTCTGCATCTCAAACTATTGATTATTTTAGGAGGATGTTTCCCACGTGGTATATTGTGGCAATTGATGCCACATGCAGATTTGGTGGTCTTGTTGTTTTCTGGGACCCAATGTGGGCAAAATTGAAGGCATTTTCATGCTCAGTGGGTATTTTTCTGGTTGGTTACATCAGAGATATCCCAAGAAGATCACATATCCTCAATGTGTATGCTCCATACAAAGAGTGGGAAGGTTTTTGGGATACAATGGAGGCATCTAGGATCCTTAACTCACCCTCTCTGATTTGGCTGGGGATCTTAATTGTACCTTAAGCATAGAAGAGTTGTGGGGACAATCTAGGGTGGTAAACAAGATGACACAAAATCTAAGAGAAATTATTTTCTAGATGTTTGCCCACCTAAAAATGCTCCCACTTGGGATAATGGAAGAAGTGGAAACAAATATATAGCGAAGAGACTTGATAGATTTATCATCCAAGAAAATATGATAGATAAGATGGGAGATGTTAGATCTTGTATTATTGAAAACTATGTATCAGACCATCGTCTAATCACTCTTTTCTGGTGCAACACTGATACAAGAGTTGGATTACCTTTCAAGTTCAATAGAGTTTGGCTAGAAGACTTAAATTTTGATTCTCTTATCCGATTATTCTGGAAGGAAAGAAGAAATATAGAGGAAGGCCTCTCGTGTACTGAAAGTTTTATGAATAGGCTTCGAGTTCTTAAAGCAGAGGTAAAAAAAATGGGAATGGAAGAAGGAGGAATTGAGAAGGGAGTTGTTAGTTATTGAGGAGGAATTAAAATCCCTGCACAATCAAATGCCCACCCATTCCCTTCCTACCAAAGTAAGGGAGAGAACCCATGCTCTAAAAAAAAAAAAAAAAAAAAAAAAAAAAAAAAAAAAAAATCTCCAAGTTAGAGAGACGACTTAGAGATTGAAAAGCAGAGCTTTATGGATTAAGGAAGGAGATAAAAATACCAAGTTCTTTCATCGCTTTGCCAATTGCAGAAGGAAACAAAATACAATTTGGCAGATGAATGATGGTGAAGGAAACTATTATAACAAGCAATCAGAAATTACAGAGTTGGCAGTTTCATATTTTAAAAAAGCATATAATAGACTGGAAGTGGAGGATGAAGAATCACAGATATGGACAGTTGATGAATATCCTATAATGTTAGTGATGAGGACAATGTGGAGTTGTTTAAGGAGGTTAAGGAGGAAGAACTGAACCAGGCTATTAAATCAATGAAAGGAGACAAAATCCCGGGTCTAGATGGATGGACTGTAGAATTTTTTGCTCACTTCATAGACATCTTCCAGGGGGACCTATTACAGATTGTTGAGGAATCAAGGAAGAAAGGCTTCATACATCCTCATATAAACTCAACATATATCTACCGTATTCCAAAGAAATCAGAGGTGGAAACCTTTGCTGATTATCGCCCAATATCACTATGCAATCTAACATACAAGATTATCTCTAAGATAATTGCCAATAGATTACAAGTATCCTTATCTAAATTCATCTCACCTGAGCAATAATCCATGATGCAGTGGTTGTTGCAGAAGAATGCTTGCACAGTATTAAGTCAAAAAAGATGAATGCATCAGTAATGAAGGTAGATCTAAAAAAAGCTTATGATTGCTTAGATTGGGGTTACCTGAGACTTGTATTGTACAAAGTTGGAATAAACTCAAATATGGCTGAATGGCTCATGGGTTGTGTGTCTACAGTTTGTTATGCAGTAATAATCAATGGATACCCATCCAGGCTTTTACAGCAGGTAGGGGACTTAGACAAGGATATGCCTTATCCCCCCTTCTTTTTATCCTGGCAATGGATGGACTAAGTTTAAAAATTAAAAAAGTTGTGACCACTAGTGAATTTGAAGCACTAAAAATCAATAGTCGTGTCACTGTTTCTCATAGCTTTTTCGTTGATGGGTATGATAAACAGACTCAAATGGTATTCACTATCATTAATCATAAAAAAGTTTTGGAATGCCACCGGTCTTGTACAAAATGAATAAAAATTCATCATTTTATATGGATCATGTAACGAGGATGATATTAGATATATCCAGAGGTGTTTTGGGGCAAATGCAGAAAATTTAGATAATGGTATGAAATATCTGGGGTATCGCCTAAAACCAGGATGTTATAAAAATGCTAATTGGTTGTGGTTGGTGGAAAGATTATACTACAAGATTAAGGGATGGGAATATAGATGTTTATCAATGGGAGGACGTATCATCCTCACACAGTCAGTTCTTACACAGTTGGGGATTTATTGGGCAAACTTGTTCCGCATTCCACAAATGATTATAAATCTATTGAACCGAGTAATGGAAAGCTATATTTGGTTTGGTGCTGGAAGGAGCTGTAAATATCATTTGGTTAAGCTGGAGAAGATCACTAGACCAGAAATTTTGGGTGGATGGGGTGTTCTTAATCTATTTTTTTTGGATGGGCACTAATTTTAAAATCTTTATGGAGGGGCATCAACAGTAAAGGCATATGGGAAAGGTGATCCAGTTCAAATACATGAAAAATAAGGATTTTTCCTTCTGGCTGAGACAAGGAGCAATTGGGAAAAAATGTGGTTCACAGATATGGAACAATTTTATCAGGATCAAGAACATCCTCTTCCAGAACATCTCGTAGTTTTTTGGATCAAGTAATAGTATTATGTTGGGAAAAGACTGCATTATAGGAGCAAGTGAGGTGCCACTTAGGACAGTGGAACTAATAAACCATCAAAACAGAAGAGACATTTTTATCTTTAGCCCGCTGATCAATGACTGGAATGGTAGCATTCCAATTTGGCTTGAATCCACCCAATTGAACCTTACTGGTCAGTACAAATTGGATTGGCTACAGCTTGTTAAATCACTAAAAGAGGCAGGGATATGTTATGACAGCAAAGGGGATTGCATAACATGGGCTGGTAAAAAGAAGAAAATAGGAAGATCAAGGTGGCAGACTGCTATCTCAAATTATGCCTGAAGGAACTACAGAAGGTGGAATATTTTTGGTTTCACAAGTTTTGACAAATTAATATTCCTATAAAAATTATCATTTTCCTTTGGCTAACTTGGCATAATAAGAATCTCACATGGGAAAACTTACAAATGAAGAATCACGATGGTCCTGGGATATGTCATCTGTGTAGGAACAATGATGAGGATAATGGGCATTTATTCTTACATTGTCCTAGACCTGTTAGTATTTGGAAACACTTCACCACCAAGTTGCAGACTCCATTCATACAATTTAATACAATTGGGGAATGTTTAAAATGGTGGAGTACTCAAAGCAAAAGTAGGCGACTGCTCACTTTGGTTGTTTTCTGGGAAATCTGGAAAGGTCGAAATCAATTGATTTTTGGTTCCAATAGATGGGGAGAAAATGTAATCTATGAACTTATAGAACAGTGGGTTATATCATATCAGAACGACGACATTAAGCAAAAAAGGAAGGCAGAAAAGGGGAGGTTCAGGTCACCAATTACCTGGTGGGGTTCTTCAATGGGGTAGCTCAAGGAGGGAGATGTGGGTGTGGAATCTGGATAAAACTATCAAAAGAACAAGAATTCCGGATTCACTGGAATGAGGGAGAGGGAACAAGTATGAAAGCAAAAGATATAGCTTTATGGGGATCACTATGGTTTATCAAATATTTGGATATCCCTCAAATACAAATTTATGGGGATTCCAAATGTATGATAGAACTTATTAAGGGGAAGAATGACATCCAACAAAATTCCCTACAAGGTTGGCTGAGGCGTATACAAAGCATATGGAATACTCTTCATCATCCTTCCATTCAGCATATTAGTAGGGCACATAATAAGATCGGGAATGAATTGTCAAAGAAAGGATTACTAGCCACAGAAGAAGGTATGCATATCGTGATAAAAATAGGATCATATGAGAAAGAAGTAGAAAATGTCAAGTTGTCAAGATAGACTACTGAAGATCATCACAAAAAGTAGAAGATCAATGCAAATAAGTTCCTTGAAAATCTTTGTATCTTTTTTTATTAAAGTTTTGTACAATTTTGTATTTGGTTTTGTATAGAAAAGAAAGATGAATGACTACTTTAATGTAGTTATATACAAAACATGTAAATGATCTGAGACACATTCTAGTCTTATAGATTCCCATAGTGTGAATCTGTGATATATTGTGGATGGGGTAGAGCGTATTTCATAGTCTCTGTTTTATATTAGCATACAGTTTCAGATGTTTGTATGTAGAGTATTTACTCCTCCATGTAGTCAAAGTGTGGATATCGCAAGATTTATGAGAACGATCTATCCATCATATATATGCATTGTTTTAATTATAATATAAAATAGGCGGTTTTTTCTTGCTTGAAAAAAATAAAATAAAATAAATATATATATATAATGGTTAGACATAATTTTAAATTATTAAAAAATTAATTATATCAAATATTTAGACAAATAAATAGTAATTACTAGTATATATTTCTTATTAAAAAATAAAAATTATTTGTTTATTTCAATTATTTATATGATTTAATTACAATAAACATTATATTTAATGAGTATATAGTAGGAAAAGCACATAAAACTTGAAGCATATAACAATTTCTTAACACTATATTATAAAGATTGGTATAAAACATTATATTTAATAAGTTTACAATGAGACAAATAAATAGACGGGGAAGGTTATAATAATTTCTTTAATGCTATATTTGGAGTTGAGTGCTTCTTAATTGGGAAAGTTAATGATATTAGGTTGAAATTTTTAAATAGGATGGCATATTCTCATTTCTCTCATATAAAGGTTTTTTATAATTTTTCAATTTGGTACTGAAATAAGGTTTCTCAAAGTTTTGAATGCAAAATCCCATCATATATATTTTTAAAATTGGGGATAAAAGTATTACCATTTTAATATGCTTCATTTTAATTACATTATATAAGATTATTTTGAAAAAGAAGATTAGCTTATAATTAGAAAGCCATGATAAATAAGTTAAAGACCAAATTGAATTTAGGCGATATCATTCATCTATGGACCACCTTATGACTCTCAGGATCATTACCAAGAAGTGGTACAATAATAAAATTGATCTCCTTTATTGTTTTGTTGACTTTAGAAAAGCTTTTGACACCATTTCTAAGACAAATATTTGGTAGAAACTAGAAGAGATAAAGGTTCCTCTTGAGTTGAGAGTTGTTGTGACAAGCTTGTAAGGGAATGTTATTGGTAAGCTTAGGACCATTAAGAGTTGGTCAAAATAAATTAACTATAATATCATAGTCAAGTAAAGGTGTCCTTTGTCCCCTACCTCTTTTGGCATATACATTAATAAGTTAGAATATTTTTTGGAAGAAGTGGGTTGTATTGGCCCCATGATCCAGGTGGTTATCAGTGGTCACTCACCTATTCCACTAACTCACAACACAGTGTTCTATTTTGACAATTTTCTATGGTTTTTAGGTCCTAAACTTTCGAAGTTGTTTTGAGGCCCTGAACAGTGTTTTTAAGGTAAATAGGTTGATGGCAGTCTTAGGTTGCCATTAGTAGTCGGAAAATGTAATTCTCGAATAGACCTTTCCAACAAGCTATCATGCATGTCAAAAGAAGATTATATGCCAGAGTTACGACCACAAGAAGTTGACATTCCAACTTACCCCATCAGGGCCCAAAATTCTTTGGCACTTCATCTCCTAAGGTTAGGTTTTCATATGTTTAGCGTTTCTCATTACTTCTTGATGATGAAAAGGCCTTTGAGCCACATTGTAACATAGTTCGACAAAGGTGTGTAGCCGTCACATATCTTCTCAGATATAGCTACCACCATTCGAGCTAGTTTGTTTTCATTTTGCATTTATAGAGTTTCAACATTTTCCATTTATTAATAGAAGTCAGGTTTCATTGTATCTATGTGTTTTGGTTCTAAATTTGTATGTCATTTCATTCCCTTCATAAACTCAGAGCACCTCACCCTCACTAGCATAGTCATCACTCTTCTTCTTTATGTTGATAATAATGTTCTCTTAGCAAGGAATCATTACAATCTTAGCGAGCAACCAAGAATCCTCAAGAGTTGGGGAGTAGCTCACTTGGTAAAGCATGTAAACATGTTATGTAAAATATCAAAAAGTCCTTGATTTGATCCCCCTAATTAACTGATGTCCACATTATGGGTAAATTTGGTGAAACTAATGGCTATAGTGTTAGCATATGGAATTGACCCCATGTCACGTGAGTACGAGACTTCCTAGTTGTCAATCCCACTGATCACCAAAAAAAAGGAAAAAACAAAGAATCCTTCAAGATTTATGTTCTAAGATGGGTATAATTGTCAATCCTAGCAAAACAAAATCCATCCAAAAAAAAATAACATATGATACTTTCACATATGACAACAACAACTTTGAGAAGTTTCTTCATATAAATATCGTGGAAACGTTATTTTTCACAAGCTCAACTAGAATTATAACATTGAGAAAAGGATAAATGGGGAATTGAAAGTTTATTATGGACTTGAAAACAATTGTAAGTCAACACATCTTGTAATGTGGGATTTAAAAAAAAAAAAATCCTCTTTAAGACTCTTGTCACCCTCGTTATGAGGTTTGGGGATGCAATATCTCTGGAGAGTCATGGAGGAAGATCGAACAGACCGAAAAGCAATTTATAACCTATAATCTCATGATTAAAGAAAATACACCCTATCATATGCTCTTCAACAAATCAAGTCTTTTTTTTATTGGAAGAATGACTATGACTAGGTATCCACTATATAAGTAGATGTAAAACAACACAAAAGATAAGAGATTTACTAAAATTGTTGTTAACCCTAGCCAAAACCACCTTTAGCTCAAGTGGGGATGACATAAGGATGCCCAATCTTCGCTAGACCATTGAGGGTTAAAGGAGGAAATCACTTTGTAAAATAAGAACAATATTAAAAATATTATTACATCGAAATTTGAGGAGAAATTATGAGGTGATGAAGAGCTAGGGGGAAAAAGGAAACTATGATAGTATAAGGAGTTGACTAATCCAAATCTTGAAAATCAAAAGAATCTCTTTGTTTTAACTAGTATAAAGAACAAAATACAAATTGTTAAAATAAAACCAAATTATCATGAGCTTTATAGTGAAACTAAGCATTGGTCAATTCCAAAAACACTATGGGATGAAACAGTGAGTTACATTTGTGACATTAAGAGGATTGAAGATGAAAAACACTTTCTCTTAAATTGCTTAGCTTATTCTCATATTAGATCTAAATTTCAAAATATTTATCATACTATCAACTTTCTTGACCTTTACCTGCGCTGCTATCGGAACCATAGGAGAGAATAGAGAATGACTGGTCCTCTCTTCAATGCTTGCATCAGACTTACTTAGCGACAGAGAGACAAGAGCCATCCCGAACCAAACTTATCACGTGAACCATGGCTTGTTATAACACTTCTCTTAATATTTTTCAAACATAAAAATAAAATTCTAAAACATTTCAAGTAATCTCTTACTTCTTAAAAAAACATTAATTATCATTATCATAATTCCCTTCACATCCATGAAAAAAAACTCTTTAAATTTCTTGTTTATTAAAACATATGATTTAATGAAACCATGACAATGTTATTCGAGTGGAACAAATTACACTCAAGAAGACTTCCAAGTTTCTCTGTTTAAATCTTTTCGTGGTGATTTTTTTTTAACCATCATTCAGTTGTGTTTTTCCTATCAAAACTGTAAATCAAATGAGGAACTTGAATACATAGGAATTTGCATTATCGTAAAATATGGAATTTGTATTTTGTCCCCGTGTGGAATACAATTTGCTCCACTTTCATTTCCAAGTTCATAAGTAAGATTATGATGTTTAGGGTATAAAAATATCAAAGGTGAATATGTTAGGTTATAAGTTGAACTTGAATTTTGGTAGATAAAATATTTTTTTTTTTTTTTAACCATTTTTGTTATATCATTGTACAATGTCGACAATTTTCTATAAGAAAGTATAAGATCACATATGTCGAATAGAATAGAAGAGACATGTAGAAATAAACTTTTGTTTTTTTTTAATTTAGGAAAACATGTATATTTATCTTTTATGAATATAAATCATTTTTTTATATGGAAAAAAATATATTTGAATTATATTGAATTAAATATATATTTTAGTATTTGTTGAATATTGTATTGTTATTGATTTTACAGTTAGAGGTAAATCGAGAATGTCAAAGTTAGAGAGAGATTGTTGGAAATATTGATGTTGTTGATGTCAAAGACAAGGGGAGACTATAAATTTTCAAGATAGAGATTGCAAAATGAATATTGTTGAAATATTGTTTGGATACCCATTTTCATGATGCTCAGTTTGGATACTCAATCTTTAAAGGAATTTTTATTCTAAATACCTAGCTTAAATGAGAGCATAGAATATATGGTTGAAAAACTTATTTCGAGACTTTTCAATGATATAAGATGTTCCCTCTAACTCCATAAGAACGAGGAGATATGAAAGATTTTTCCAGGTCAACCAATTTAGAAAATACAAGTTAGCCTAGCAAGTTTTACAAGTTAGCGTCGTAAGTGAACGTAGAAACACTATAAATAAAGGATAGATGAGTGTAATTGAAGACCATCCAAGAAAAAGGAGATACGGGTTGAGCAACAAAAGCTAGGGAATACTCTTGGGGTCTTAAAGGTAGAGCAAAAATGTGATTTGTGGAGAGAACGAGGGCATTTTCGCTGTAACTTTTCTTCTAGGATGTTTCAAACCGTGAAACTTGGAGGAGATATAGGGGAGATATTTATGTACTTGTGGTAGAAATTTTAGACTTCAGTTCATTGTAATTTTGGAGATATGTTCAAAGGAATTTATGGTTCTTGAATGCTCCTGAAATATATTTGAAACAAGTCAGCTTGGCATTTTGACTATAACTTTTCTTCTAAGATGTTTCAAATTGTGAAACCTGGAGGATATAGAGGGGAGATCTTCATGTACTAGTGATAGAAATTTTAGACTTTGCATCACTTTAATTTTGGAGATATGCTATGAGGAAGTTAGGGTTGTTGAATGTTTTCGAAATCTACTTCAAACAGACCAGCTTGGCACTTTTGTTGTAATTTTTCTCCTAGGATGTTTAGACCATGAAACTTGGAGGAGATAGAGGGGATATCTTCGTGTACCTGTAGTACGAATTTTAGAATTTGATTTTCTATCATTTCTTAGATATGCTATGAGGAAGTTATGGTTACTGACTAATATTGAAATCAACTTCAAACATGTTAGTCTATAATTTTTGCTATAACTTATTTTCGATGACTTTTTAGAATGTAAAAAAATTAGAGACCTAAGGAGACATACAGAGGTACCTCAGGTAAAAATTTTAGAACCAAATTTGCAAAATTGGATACGTGGCATGTTGTGCAAGATTGTTCTTGGGAAGAGGCCAAAAACAAGAAGTTTTCGAAGAAGCATACCTAGTGAATGCCATAAGCAACAAGTAGACTTAGTGAAGGTAGAAGGAGCAAGCGAACCTAGTGAAGGAAGAAACAACTAAAAGACCATGTGAAGGCAAAAGTAGCAAGCAGACTCAGTGAAGTAGGTTGGCACCTATGAGTATTTGTAGTAGTGGGGATTGGTGTCTCTTTTAGATTGATACCTACAAATCTTGCAGCAAAGGAGATTGGTGTCTCTTATAATTTGATGCCTATAAATATTATTGTAAGGAGGATTTATGTATATTGTAGGTTAATGTCTAAAATTTTTGTAACAACAAGATGGTGTCCACAAAGTTTGCATCAATGGATTGGTACCTACAAAGATATGTTATAAAGAAATCAATGTTTATAGTTTGTGTTCTATGTGTGAAATTGTTTGATTATTGATTTGTGAATGCTTAAATAAGTAAGAAATTGTTTTATACTGATTCACCACCCCCTCCCAACCCTTTAATATAAGTGTGAATCCAATAGTATTAATATAAATTTTATTTTAAATTCATATTTATTAAATATTAAAAAGGATTAGGAAAATTTAAGATATAAATTTTAAAAATGTTTAAAAAACCTTAAATTGAATTAATACCAATTTATTTATATAAATGAGATATTAATCATATATATGTTATGTGTGTATCTATGTATGTATGCAAAGTTAATTGCCTCAATTTTTTTTATTTGTATTTTATGTCTATAGCTTATATTATTTAATTACTATAAAGATTTGTAGAAAACATTATATTTAATGAATATACAATGAGATAAACAAATAGAAGATGAAGGTTGTAAAAATCTCTTTAACACTATGTTTCGAGTTAAGTTGCTCGCGATTGAGAAAGCTAAGGACATTGAAGGCTACCAAGTTAATTTTTTTAAAATAAGAGGGTCTATCCTCATCTCTCACATACACAAGTTCTTTAATTTGGCAAGGAAGCAAGGTTTCCTTAAGCCTTAAACATAGAGCCTCATCGTACCTTGTCTTTAAAAGTGGGGATAAAAACATTCTCTCTAATTATAAAACCATTATGATTATCCTTATTTTAGTAATGTTGGATGAGATTATCTTAGAAAAGAAGATTAGCTTGTGGCTAGAAAGCCATGATAAATGAGTGAAAGTCCAAGTTGGGTTTAGGATATATCATTCAACCGTGAACTACCTTACACTTAGGATAATTACAGTGTCACAATAATGAAGTTTATCTCCTTTATTATTTCATTGACTTAAAAAAAAAATTGACACCATTTGGAGACAAACCTTTGGTAGACATTGGAAGAGATAAAGGTTCATCTTGAGACGAGAGTTGTTGTGACCAAGCTTGAGGGTTGGTCAGAAGAAATTAACTGCAATATCAAATTCAAGTAAGTTTTCCATTCCCCCTACCCTTTTAAGCATATACACACTAATGAGTTAGAATAGTCTTTAGAAGAAATAGGTTGTGTTGGCCCTACTCTCACTAGTATAGTCATCACTCTTCTTCTTTATGTCGATAATATTTTTCTTTTGGGAAAAAATCCTTACAATATTCGCAAGCAACAAAGAAACGTCCAAGATTTATGTTCCATATGGGTACAATTGTTAATATCGTCAAAATGAAAACAATGATAATTGAATCTGAAAAGATCACATATGATATTTTCATGTACGACAACAACTTGGAGAAGTTCACGCAAAATTTTTGGAAATGATACTCATCACAAACTTAATTGGAATTATAACATTGAGAAAAGGATAAATAGAGGATTTTAAATGTCACATACGTTATGCAATATCAAATTTTCACTTTTTTTTTTTGTTTGTATTTAACTCAAAATCCCTTTCTAAGATCGTCATCACCTTCAGCTCATCGAGAGCTTTTCAACATTATAAACTTTATTAAAATCTTAATATGAAGCATCAAGATATAGTTATCTGAATATTTTCACCCTTAACACCATGTAAATGTTATAGAACAACGTCCATGTGATAGAAGATATGGCACCCTAATCCACAAGCCACAGCAAATGGGGTGTTGAGTCAACACTAGGACCACCTAGATCTACCGTGTCATTTGTTATCCATTAATTCCACACAAAGATATCTCACCACATTTAAATAACAATTAAACCCCACATGAAAATAAAAACTCGTGCGTGAGCAAAGTCCACATAGAAATTTACAAAGTTTAAAGGCTTCATCGACCATTGAGAGAATTCCACAAGTTGCCCAAAGTGCAACCCAAAAAGATTTATTGGATCGCTCACAAGGTAAAACTCCAAAATTTTCACCAACCCTGATGAGGTCAAATGCCAAACATTTTCCCAACCTTCGATGAGGTCAAACCCCAAAATTTTTGCTAATGGCTAATGGAGTAAATACTTCAAAAAAATTGTTGATCACTGATGACATCATTGTCCATTCGTAAAATTGAATGTCTTCACATTTTGAAAACTTTATCCAACATGTTGGTCATAGATGACATTTTTGGCCATCATTGAAATTTAATGTGTTCGCCTTTTGAAAAATATATTCAACCTGTGGATCATCAATAACATTTTCGGGCATTAGTGAAATTTATTGTGTTCATCTTTTGAAAACTTTATCAAACCTACCCATGACATTTTAGCCCATTGGTGAAATTTGATGTGTTCACCTTTTGAAAACTACCCATCAATCGTTGATGACATTATGGACTGACGGGCTCTAGAAATGGCATCATTTTGTACCATATTTTCCCTACTTTTAACCCCTTACTAGTTATGTAGACCTCGTATCAATCCATTATTATGCGATATTTAGACTTAACGTGTTTTCCTTACAATTCTTTAGTATTTTACATGAATTTATTATTAAAAAAAATATATTTGCGTTTATTTTTCAATTAATTTGCAATAATGTTGTGTAAGATACATTGTTGTGTAGGTTGTGGCATTGCCACAGGGGATTTTTTGGTTCCAATTGATGTGAAACCTATTTGTTGTTATTGTAACACTCATTTCCAGTTGCTATGACATTATTGCTGCAACACAATCATTATTGCATAATTTTATTACATAGTTGTTGTGACAGAGTCAATGCCTCATAGAAGTTGCAACATGCATGCCGAAGCTGCAACACTAGAACCATGAGCCAACACTGAAACTATGAGCCATTGGAATCATGAATCATGTTGTTACATATTTTTCATTATTCGATGTGACAATTATGACTCCATTCAACCATAATGTTAATCCAAGTAAATCAAAGATATGGAGATGATTTTGCAATTCCAAGACATAATGTTAGTTGAGTGGTTAATCAAGAATCTTGGAATTCGTTTGCAAAAGATCTTGGAGTTATTTATTATTTGCTATTTGTTAGCAAAAAAAAATCTTGGAAGTTATTTATTAATTACTAATTGTTAACAAGAATCATGGAAATCATTAGTTATTTAGGAAATTGTTGTAACTACTATGGAAATCCATACATGGGTTTATATTAATATTGGTTATTTCAACGTTCCCTTAAATTTATGTATAAAAGAGAGCACTCTCTTCATTGTTTCAGGGGACTCTTAGAGCACATGTCTAAATGATAATGGAATAATCTATAATTATATAGATTATATTTTAATTTTTGCAGAGTGTGATTTATTAATTAATTTAATTTATTTCTTTTGCATATTTATAGTAGAAATATTTCTTTTAATTAGCTTAATTAAATTAATAAATTTGTGTTTTTAATTTAGCAAATGTTGATATAGAAAATTATTAACACTTTGTTCCATGAAGGCATAGTCAACTTCAATAGAACAAAGTGTGTGTAGTTCAGATAACTTATTTAATTTCTTATTGCATAATTTTATTATGTAATTCTCTATTCATGTAGGATTTCTTTTATTTATTTCCATAACTAATTTCTTGTTATGTGATTCAATTTGTTCATGTAATTTGGTCACTCATGTGAGATTGTGTTTATTTATTTATGCAATTGACTATTCATGTCAGATTTCATTTATTTATTTATTTCTAATGCTTGTATTTTAGATTGGTTTGCATTCCTTTATGTTTTTCAAATCAATGAGCTTAACCACAATGATTGCATTTGTTAGTCTGAGTAGAAACAATAAACATCTTGGCAATGATTAGGCAACAATCTCCACAATTGGTTGAGAGTAAGAGTCGTGAGAAGCCACCCACTACTTTTTTGCAAGTGTGCTTATTTTTTTACAAGAGTGCTTACTTTTATGCAAGTGTGTTTCCTTTCGTGAAGTGTGTCTACCTTCCTAGAAGGTGTGCTCTACTTTCTGCAATTAGATTAGATATCCTCTCATTTTATATAATGTGCTCCCATTACGATCCTCATAGGTGGTTGAGAGCAAGGAACATGCATAATCCACCCACTTCTTTATTGTGTTTTCAATTTTGTAATACAATATGCTTATTTTAGGCAACAATCTCCACAAGTAGTTGAGAGCAGGGGTCATCACAAGCCACCCATAAATATTTAATATTTTCTCTTCTAGCATGTTTGTTTCCTTTCAGCATGAGTGAATTTTATTTCTTGCGAGTAGCTTTAGTCACATTACTTTTGAATGTGTAGCATCTTATCAAGCTTGTGAACTATCTATACCCCCTTTGCAAAAGTAATCATTGATATTATAACTACAAACCAAACCAATGGAAGTAGAAAGTGTATTTGTACATACAGTACCTAGTAACTCACAAGTTCCATATGAGCCTTGAATTGATAATTAAATGCACGGTCTTTTGGTTTTCTTTCTAAAACAATTTAGAGGGTGATTAAAAGACCCATCATTTTTGGCATTATTGTCAAAGAGTTACTAAAGGCACATTTTCATTCTTACATTGGCTTGATTTCATAGTTTTTCATGCATAAAGATATTGTTTTCTTTTGTTGCTTTTGAGCACATGATATATGTCATTTAGACACATCTATTGAATACTTTTGTGATGAAATAAGAGTTTGCAAGAAGCTTGGTAGGAGGAAAGAAAATTGTCTATGAATAAAGAGGATCCAAGGGGATGTTAAAGCCTTGAAGCTTGAGTATGGATTGATTATCAAGGTATGTGATGTATTATCAATTTCATGGACTTGATAGATTCACAAATCACGATTTTGGTGTTGGAAATTCCCTATATTCTTCTCTCTTAACATTGTTATTTCTCATTCTCCCCCCCTCCTCGCTCCCCTATTCCTTTTTCCATCTACTAAGCCATGGTTTTTTTCTACAACACACCTAGTCTCGTTATTTTTGGGAAAATGTACACTAAATTAATGAATCAATGTTTAAGAAGTCAATGGTTGGAAATAATATTTGATTCTTCTCGGTAGAATGTGGTTATATGTCCCCATCTCCATTGTTTCATTGGTGAAATATTGTTGCACTACAAGGTGTCTCGGTAGATGGGAAGGTGTCTACATGATAACTAATGGCTCAGTCCTTACATCAAGGTTAATGTTTGGCCCAAAGATATACTCAGTTCCCAAATGGTATTGTCATATCTTGCAAGTGAATAGACTTGGCATCATCATCTTAGGAGGAAAAATACATAGTGATCCTTCTATTACTCTAGTCTTCCACGAGGGAAACCAAACCAAGATTGCCCTTTTTGATTAAGTAAACAATATGTCTAATGTCTTACAATTGTATAAAAAAAATAAAAATTCAAAAGTCTATAAATCCATTAACATATTGAATCCTATAGTATCCTAAAAGTGCATCCTTGTTGCTTCTAGTCTACAAAACAAAAATTATAAGAAAAAAACATTTAGCTGGATGGGGAATCCACTTGTATTACATCAAGCAATACTATGGTCTCCTAAAATATGGAGAATTCTAGATCAACTATCTTCTTAGCTAGAGTTGAGACTTTTCCATTGAAATTACTTAGATGCATTTTCAATTCATTGATACTAAGCAAGATTTCTTGTTATGCTTCCCATCTTTCAACAAGAACTTTACCCATTAGGGTCTTGATCTGCTAGTATAAATCTATCATCTACATGTACCTGGTTTGCTTAAAACATGTATTACCTCTTTTAGAAATCCAATTTATACAAACCTCTTCCTCCACTTCTGCATATGAAGGAATTTGTGTTGTACTCTAGCTTTCTGTTCTAAATGTTTAATATCCCTTCTTATTCCCATCAAAGTGTTGGCCACATACAATGTTGTAAACTTTTCAACCATATGTTGATCTTTCAAACAAGGAGGATGCATGTTTCCACATTTTCCTCGATGATTTGTTGGCACATTAACTCTTGACACCGTGGAACATGGGAGGAGATACTCGAACAAGATATGAGGTAAGGAAGCAAAGAGAGACATCAACACCTACCTCTCATGCATGTCATGGTCACAATGAGAAATAAATGAGGAACAGAAGGAGGGAAATACCACATGAATTCTAAGAAAGATGAGTGAGGAAAATAAGAAGGCCTAACAAAGGTTAAGAATCTTGCTAGCAAGCACCGATAAAAGGGTAAATTTTTTATCTAAATCCCTTTTGGAAATAAAGACAAAGTGAATTGTCTAAGAGCCCATGGGGGAAAACTCAATTGGTGATTGCCTTGTTATGAAGTATTATATAAACAATGAGATTCAATATTCAAATTCCCCATGGGTCATGCCAACACAAAAAAATCCCACAGGGGTAGTTCAATTGGCGATTGTTGTGTTATGAAGTAATATGTAAAGCATGAGATTCAAATTTCAAATACTCTTGGGTGAAGCCAAAAAAAAAAATTTGATTTGTACAAGGAGAGTAACAACAACTGCGGACTACAATATAAAGCCATGAACCCAGAGAGAACCTATATGTGCAACCTTTCAAGAAGAGGTTGCATTTCCTAGAAGAGAATATAGGCAAAGGGAAGATAATAGAGACATTGCCATAAGCTAAGAGGAAAATAATTTTAAGTTGTAAACAAAAAATAATTTTAAGTTCTAAAAAGGAACTAAGACAATGAAAGTAAACTAAAGAATGTCACTTCAACTAAGAAAGAGTCGAAGGACACTCTCCTTACTACAAATTAGGAAAAGGCTTAAGACGCTTGTACTTGAAGAAACAAAAGTGCAGAAAAGCTAGGGAAGCTAATTGTTAAAAGAACAATAATGCAAAACCACCAAGTATTATTTTACCATTTCTTTTAAACTTTCCAACTTCCAAAATGTATTCCCCATTCTCTACCATAAGAGTTGATCGTTGTGCTTGAAGCATGTGCTATGATGCCACCAATCCAAGGGAGAGGTCATCTGATCTGAAATCACCCCTAGGTGACCTCAGGAAATTAATGAAGGTATTACAGACTCATTTGTTGGTGTGTGTGTCTATGTTATTTTGTGCAACGGATCAATAAGATTGTGAAATACATAGACACTTGAAACAATAAGAGATCACAATAAGCAAACATAAAAACAACAAAATTTAATAAGGATTTCACCCAATCCTCCTGGGCTACGTCTCCTGGTCCAGCCTTCAGTGGTGGCCTTTTTAGTATGTTTTAAAGCAGAGTCTTACAATAAGGAGCTCAATCTGAATCTCACTTGACAGAGGATGATCAGTAGGATGGCACTTGGAATTCCCAAGTCCTTAGAGTTCACAAACTCCCCTTACTGAATTTTGACCTCAATTGGTCTTTGTCTGCTCGATGCTGCCCTTACTCTGATGGTTAGCTTGGCTTCTCTGCCCTTTGCAACTTTGCCTCTCTTTCTGTGTCTCTCGGCCTTCGGTTTCTTCATGGCTTCTCTACCCCACTATCCCTCTGCTTCCTGTCAGCTTGTGGCTTTAAATCCAGTTCGTTCCTTCGACTGTTCGTTTCGGCTTCTCAGCTTTCTGGATCGCCTGCCTCTACCCGTTGGGACTCCTCTAACCTGCATCATCATTGCTATGTAACGCTTCGCAGAGAGGTGGCCACCTGTCTCATTGCGAACTAAGTGTCAGTGCTTCCTGAACGGTCTTTTCTTTTTTACTACTACCTATGAAACTGATCCTTCTGTCAATTCATTGGTCAAATCGGACTTCAAATCTTATGCACCGTAGTTTATTTCTACCCCGGGTCCGGTCATCCATCGGGTTGAACCTCCGCCATTGATCTGGAGCCCCCAGATCTTACGGTCTTCGCTTATATTGAGCGGTTGATTTGCTTGACTGTTAGTCCGCGATGTAAGCGGTTTCTCTCTCTCCCCGCCAGACATGTGTCACTCAGTGTATGGAATTGCTGGGTCCTCGGCCAAATCCACTTACCGCTCAAAATGCCTCCGATATTCCACCGATTTTGAGCACGAGACCCGCCTTGTTAGTTTTAGCATTTTCCCACGGTTTTCTGGTTTCCCTTGTGACCGTGTGCTTGGGGTCTTTCCTTCTCGAGGGGTTTTGCCTAGCGATATGCGATTAGTGCTTTGTGCTAATCGTGTATTAGAAACAACCTCCATTTTCGGATCTGAGCTTCCCAATTGCCATTTTTGCGCCATGCGCGATCTCCATGGGCCAATGGTCAGTGTGCTTTGACCGAAGGTCCTCGTTGCTCCGCGCTGGCTGCAAATTGCCATTATTCAGAGGTTATTTCTAATAGCTATAAGATTTCTTGAAGTCTGTCATTCATTCTTAACAATCATGGAACTGTTTGAGGATCCAATTCGGATCAAGACCTTCCCATTGAAAAAGCTTTTGGACCACCAAAAGTTGGTTTTCAAGCATCGACTAAGTGAGGATACAACTTTCTCACCTGTCCAATCTCTATCCATTTCGCACTACTTGGCTTTGAACCCTTGAGCCCAATTCTGAGGTACTCAACATCTCCCCTGCGTGTTGTTCTCACCTTCCTGTCTAGAACTGTGTCTTCCTACAATTCATTAAGATATTCAGGTAACAGGTCATCAATCGAAGGCAATTGACTCCGCTCTTCAAGATCTTCAATTAACGAAGGTTCAAATAGTCTCAAGCCGTCTACATTGATGACTAAGTAGATGTGCATATAAGCTGGCAAATCAAGGCGAAAAGCATTCTCACCAATTTTCTCAAGGATCCTGAAAGGTCCATACCTTATTGGTTTTAGTTTTTTACCTTCACCTTGCATCTTTTCCTTGCTAATATATAGCCAGACTTGATCACCTACTTGGAAAATATGCTCCATCCGATGCTTGTCATGCCTTCCCTTGTATTTGGCCTAGCTCTTTTCCAGCTGTTCCTGTACTGCCTGATGGATCTCTTGGATTTGTTCAATGAACGTAGTTGCCTTGTCCACATCGCTGTGTCCCTCAATTATTGTGTCCTTACCAAAGACAAAATCCAAGGGAGACCTTGGTGTGAAACCAAAACAGGTCTCAAAATGAGATCTATGTGTGGAAGAATGTTTGGCTCGGTTGTAAGCATGCTGCACTTAACACAAATGTTCATCCCAAAACTTGGGATGTTTTCTGCAATATCCCTTGAGCAACTGGATCACTGTCCTATTGACTACTTCTGTCTGGCCATTGGTTTGTGGATGGAAAGTTGTGATTTTCTTCAGTTTGGTGCCCATCAGTTCCCACAGACTTGACCAAAACTTCCCCACAAATCTGGTGTCTCGATCAGATATAATGGAAGTGGGTAATCCAAAATGAACCCATACATGTTGAAAGAATAGTTTCGCAGTTTGTTCAGCTGTAATCTTTTTATTACAAGGTATCATAATACACATTTTGCTGAACCTATCCACAACAACATACAGATAATCATGACCCTTCCTAGATTTAGGCAGTCCTCCAACAAAGTCCATGGAAACACTTTCCCAAGGATGAGAAGGAACTGGCAATGGACTGTACAAGCCTAGTTTCCTATTGTTGGGCTTGCTTCTAGCACACATAGTACACCCTCTTACATATCTGGAAACTGTCTCGTTCATTTTTGGCCAATAACAAAATCTTTGCAGTTGTGCAACTGTTTTGCTTACCCCAAATTGACATGATATTAGAGAAGTGTGTGCTTCTCGAATTATCTTTACTCTTTCAGTTTGTGGAATGCATAGCTTCCCACAATGATACAAGAGTTGGTCCTTAATATGATAATCCAATTCTTCTACTCGTTTGCCTTGACTTAAAGTTGCATATACATCTTTAAAGTCTATATCTTGAGCATATTGTTCAATGTAACTTTCATGTAATACAGAATTATGCTTAAGTATAGTAGATGCATTTATAATGGGTCTAGATAACGTATCTGCAACTTTATTATGTATGCCCTTTTTATATCTGATGACTAAATGAAACCGTTGTAGGAACCCCATCCACCTGTACTGTCTTGATTGTTGCAACTTAGTTTGGGAGTGTAGATATTGAAGTGGTTGATGATTAGTATGGATAACTGTTCCTTTGCCCATTAAGTAATGTTTCCACTTTTTCACACTCTGTACTAATGCATACAATTCCTTATCATGTGTGGGATAGTTAACTACTGCAGAGTTAAACGTCTCAAAATGATAACATATGGGTTTATCGTGTTGTATCAACACTGCTCCCATGGCATAGTCACTAGCATCTGTTTGGATCTCAAACGGTCTTTGAAGATCTGGCAGTGTTAGTACTGGTGCTGTGCTAATATTTTCTTTCAAGGTGTTGAAGGCTTTCTGCTGTTTGCCTCCCCATTGAAAAACCTTGTTCAATCCTATTAAAGCATGTAAGGGAGCTGCAATTAAGGAAAAGTTAGAAATGAACTTTCTCCAATATTGTGTTGCTCGTAAGAAGCTTCTAACTTCTGTAGCAAATTTTGGTTTAGGCCAGTTTACAATGGTTGCCACCTTAGAGGGATCTATCTTCAATTCACCATCCCCTACTATATGTCCCAAATAATTCAAAGATGTTTTGCCAAATTCACATTTTGAGAGTTTAACATAAAGTTTTTCTCTTTTCAAAACATCTAGTGTCTGTTTAACGTGCTTTAAATGTTCTTCCCATGTTTTGCTAAATATAAGAATGTCATCCAGATATACCATAACAAAATCATCAAGAAAAGGTCTGAACACATCATTCATTATTCTCATGAAGATAGCAGGAGCATTAGTTAAGCCAAAAGGCATAACCAGCCACTCATACAATCCCTGCTTTGTTTTGAAAGCAGTCTTCCATGCATCTTGTTCTGCAACTCTGACATGATGATATCCACTATGCAAGTCTAACTTGGAAAAATAAACATCTTCCTTTAACTGATCTAATGGATCATCTATGCGAGGAAGGGGATAACGATTTTTGATTGTTATTTTATTCAGTGCTCGGTAATCAATGCACATTCTCCACGAGCCATCTTTCTTTCTCACCAAAACGATTGGTGATCCACATGGTGATGTGTTAGGTCTGATGAACCCCTTCTCGAGCAACTCCTACACCTGCTTCTTGATTTCTGCATTCTCTAAAGCAGACAACCTGTACATCCCTGTTGGGTTGTGTTATATTCTTTCCACGACTAGCCCATGTAGTTAACCGGGGGGTTAGAGGGGGGGGCGGAGCCCCCCTTTGTTGCATCGATTGTGTAGGGGGGTCACAGGGGGTTTGAGGTGTACCCATAACCCCACTTTATGGGGTCCGGGCAGTGCTCCAAAAAATTTTAGTTTTGGACCCTATGTTAGGTTGGGCGGACCCACCTATGGTTTTGTGCATGATTTTCGCACATGT
>APFE030525491.1:1000-45914 GCA_000404065.3 Pinus taeda
GGCGGTAGTATTAGATAGATGGTATTAATAAAACCCACGGTATTGGCCCATGGTATTGCATGTATGAGTCATATATAAAGGATAGAGACTCCCTGCAAGGAGTATCGTGTCTTGTTTTGTATTCGAGCTCTGCTCTATTGGAGGTTGCCCCATCGAAGAGGCCTGTGAACATTTCTCTCTGAGTAATAAATCCATTGCTATTCTGTGTTTTGGGTATATTTTCTTCGCATATTCTGTGTTCTGGGTATCTTTCTTCGCATATTCTCTGTTGGTGTTACTTTGCAAGTTAAGAAGCATAACACCAAGTACGGAAGGCTAAGGCTTCAAAACCTGTAATATATTCACCCACTGTACTAGTGTATCGGAGCTTAGTAAGACGACCCAAAAAATATGATTCCTGGTCAAAGCGGTCTTGAAGAGCTTTGGTGAATTTGGGCCAAGTCCTAAAAGTTCCAATGCAACGTTGCTGCCATTCCCACCATTGCCACCTTCCATTATCTAGTTACATGCTCCCCAACATAAGCTGAGTCTCATGATCATAGATGCGATTTAGTTTGAAATATTGCTCCATTTGTGTTATCCATGTCGA
Source organism: Pinus taeda (assembly GCA_000404065.3). Classification (NCBI taxonomy): domain Eukaryota; kingdom Viridiplantae; phylum Streptophyta; class Pinopsida; order Pinales; family Pinaceae; genus Pinus; species Pinus taeda. The sequence continues at coordinate 1,590 of APFE030525491.1, forward strand.
CGGGTGAGAACCATCAAATTTATGCATATCCAACTTGGGAGGTCGTTGACTGGGTTGTGGGTGGGTGTGCCAGACGTGAGGAGAGTGGCTAGACTCACCCTCATTGTGTTCATGGCCATTATACGCCTCCTCGTGGGCTTGCTCCTTGCCCTTCGGGACTATTTTCTCGACCATGATACATAGTCCGGTAAGCTGAATGTGGAGGTTTTGCACTAATTCTTCAAGTTTGTCCATCTTTTCATTGGCCATCGCTTGAGCTCTAGTTTCTACCATACACCAACTGGATTTTTTGAAAATTGGGACCGCCTAAAAAAAAATTTCACTAAGAAGTGAATGGTACCACCTTGCTCAACTCGTCGTCCTGATTCTGATGGGCTAGATCACCAATAAGCGCCCTGAAAGATCTCAGACTTTTTTTTTCTGAAAACTCCTAACGGAGTTTTACTCCTTCCTTATCAATACTGCAGTGGCCAAATCCTCAAAATGTCAATGCGGCCAAAAGACCTACGAAAATTATACCCCGGTATAGGAACCCTTCACAACGACTCTGATCTGGTGGATCTGAGAGATCTGAATGGCGGATCTGATAGCTCTGGGCGGCGGAACCGACTGTTTCTGCGGATCTGATGGATCTAATAGATCGGAATGGCTGATTGGGACTGATGTCTGCTGCTGTTGCACCCCTTTGCACAAGTGGATCTGGAAGAGATGATGTGTGATCCCCCGATAGAAAAGGGAACTATGGTCTTGAGGAGTGTCAGGTGCTATAGATCGCAATATACATAAGGGTCTGGCAGTAGTACTCGACCCAATGTTTTAGGGCTCTAACTAAGGAGGACCGACCATACCCGTAGTAATCTCTCCGAGTGCTGTTCTCGGTGTACTGTAGCCACAAGAAGGCCGAAAGTTTATCCATGGCGAGGCTTCAAGGGAGCTAGGAGGCTTCCGATATACCCAGAGGGTACGTGGAAGACAGTCCGTGCGCGGTTCTGTCTAATGCGCTACTACTCGAAGGGGCACCCACAGGGGTTACAAGGGAGTCCAACAGACGTGACCACCTCTTGTATTTCCTGCGTGCATGCCTCCCCAAATCCGCAGGTTTATGCGCTCAACGACAGATCCCGTGGTTTAAAGACGCCGGAGCACGTCTCTAGCCAAAAAAAAAAAAATGCTAAGAAATGGAGATCCCACCGGCCCTGGAAAGTGCTCTGATACCACTTGTTATGCTCTTAACCTGCAAATGATACCCAAATACAGAATATGCGAAGAAAAGATACCCAGAACACAGAATAGCAATGATTTATTATTCAGAGAGTAATGTTCACTTGCCTCTTCGAGGGGGCAACCTCCAATAGAATAGAGCTCGATTACAAAATAAGACACGATGCCCTCGCAGGGAGTCTCTATCCTTTATATATGACTCATACATGCAATGCCACGGGCCAATACCGTGGTATTAATAATACCATCTATCTAATACTACGGCCCATTTGCAACTAACTGTGGTTCCGTTATTAATTGCGGATTAACCACTTACAATTATTAATATGGGCTTTATTGACTCTTGACTATGACGTGATCCCATTACATAAATAAGGGGGTTAGGGTGTGACCCTAACAATAAATCATTTTAATTCTAGGATTGGAATTGATTAGCATTTAAATTTCATGGTGTTTTAAATTATTTTGATCTCTAGAAATTTAACTCCTAGAATATCTTGTATTGATTGTCATTGCTTGAATTATTTGATGTATATTGCGAATATTTTCAAGTAATTGTTAAAATACTCTGTCGTGGAATTATAATAGATTGCATATCTTTGTTCCTAATTTGAGTATTTGTGAGCACCTATTGACATTAATATTAAATTGCAAAGAAGTTTTTGTTCTCTTTGAGCTATAATTGTATCAGAAAGATTTGAAATAATCTTTCTGTTTAATTGTAATATTTTTAGGAGTTTACTTTTAAGTCTTCATCCATAAAGCAAACAATTAATTTTGGTGATTAAGGGATACTGCGACACAAGTGTTTTAATCCTCGAGTCTAACTTCATCCCATCATCTAGTGCATTCGCATATAAGTTAGCTTTGCATAAATAAAATTTACTTCCAAGCATAAGCTTGGTCGATAGAGAGATAGGTATCCATCCATCTTTGCTTGAGAACCCTGCTTTTAATAGTACTTAAAACGGTGACCTTGCAGTCGTCAGAGCCACAGCTCTCTGCAGTGGCGGAGACACCAAGTACATTAGATTTTCAGGAGAGGTATCGTTAATCACACCTTAGTGTACTTCGCCTTATCTTCTCTCTGCCAATTACTACAAAATCGGGCTCAACATAGAAACGATCAAAGGATTCACATTTAAAAAGGCATTTAACTAAAATTAACCAAGATTCTTGCATATCACATTAGTTTTAGGATCTGCATTTCATATAAGATAGTCATTCATCTAAGCAGCAATTGCTAATCGATTACTTGGTCGTAATTTCTCTAGCAAGATCGTTGACTCCATAAGGCACTGATATCAATCGTTTAAAATCTAATCAAATCCTATAAGTCTTGATAAATCTTAATCAAGTGCTTTATCGCTTCACTATGTCTCTCGAACTGGTTGGTTCTCAACTAGTTCTTCTTCATTCCATTTTTCCATAGGGTCTACCCCCCTTAGCCTGTTGTAGGGAAACAGCGTAAACGAGAGATTGGGGATCAGGGTGACAACCCCCAATCTGAGTCGTTGTCGTGGTGCCTAGACATTCTGTGCGACAACATTTTTTGGCGTTGTTGCCGAGGACCGATTTATTGGGTCTTGGCTTTATGACATTCATCTTTCATCTTTCTATCATTCATTTTAGCCGGCAATGCCAACATTTTTGGCGTCGTTGCCGGGGACATTTTATTCTCGGCGTTTCAACGACATTTCCTCCACATTCTTCTCATTCTCATCTTTTCATTTGAGCCGACAATGACAACATTTTTTGGCGCCATTGTCAAGGATAGAGTTTTTCTGTCCTTGGTCCTCACGACATTTTTCTATTCATCTAATCTTTCATCATTTCTTATCCCATCAGCACAACATTTCCTGGCGTCATTTGATATTTTCATCGCCCTACCTTTCGTCATCTCATTAATCGTTTCATCTGCACTTATAGCACCTAGACATTTCGGTTCATTTCTTGTTCGGGTGGCGACTCCACTTCTTTCATTTCTTACAATAATTTCTACTAAAAGCTCACTTCTTGTGAATCTCTTGATTTTCTTGAGCAGGGTTCTCTCTCTAGCATCCATTTGGTCCCTCCTTATCCCTTTAAGCAAGTCACCATGGATGACTTGTTTACCCTGTGTCATTTTACTAAGTTTCTCCATGATATGCTAGAAGAGGCCATTCATAAATTGCCTTTGTTCTCAAGTGGTGATTCAATCGCTGCTAGAAAGCATCTATGCAGGGTTACTCATACAATAATCAAATATTGTAATTCATCCCAATATAAACATGAAGATGTCAAGATGTGTCTATTTTCCTTTTCTTTAGAGGGTGATGCTTTGAATTGGTTTCATAATTGTCCTGAAGATTCTTTCGCTTCTTTACAACACATCATCATGCTTTTACAGATAGATATGGTGATCAAGGTGGCTCGCCTTGTGCCCCTAATACTATGCAACATAATGAAAGTGATCTTGTACGAGATCCAACTGTCAATGAAAGATTTCAAGACAATTCTCCATATCATTATGTGCCATCCACTTGTACCGTTGCAAGACAAATCCATGATAGTGGAAAAGCAGGAACAAGTTATCAAATCAGTGTCGACAATGAAAGGGAAAATGATAAGCATCTTACAGAAGAACTAAAGCAGTTGGTTAAAGACATGCAGTTCAGTCAAACATAGCTAGTAAAATATATGGAGCTTAATCAAGAAAAATTTTCAACTGATTACATCAAGGATATGAGAACTTTGTACACTCAACTGGGAAAACATGATGAGGAGATGAAAATCATGAAAATTAAACACTCTGATCACGTAGCCACCGTAGTAGAAAAGTGTGCTCAGAATATGGAGGATATGAGGACCGACATGCAAAGTCAACATGTTAAGGAAATGGAAACCATGAAAGCTAATCATGACAGGGAAATTAATTCTATGCAAAGCAAGTTATTAGCCCTAGAAGAAAATATGACGATCATTGAATTTAATCATTCAAATCACGTGACTGCCATGGAAACAAGTTATCAAGAAGAAATAAGTTCGATTCAGAATAGATTGTCAACTATGGATGAAGAAATGACCATCATGAAATTCGATTATAATAATCAGTTAGCTATCATACAAGCAAATCATGAGAAAGAGATAAACTCTATGCAACATTGCTTAATGACCATAAAAGCAGATAATGACAAAGTAATAAAAAAATATGGAAGTTGGTCAAATATGTCTTCAGAATAAGTTATTGACCATGGAGGAAAACCATGCCAAAGAAGTCAGTACTATGAAGGTTGAACACTCTACCCAAATGGATGCAATATCAATACAAGTACAAAAACTTCAGCATCAGTCAGGGGATGAAAGAAACAAGGAAATGTCAACATATCATAAGCCTCCCTATCTGCTGCAGCAAGCTCCATCTTATTATGAGTTCATTTGTTCCGTTGAAAAGTGGCTAATTGAAGGTGACTCGGATAAAATGGAAATTAACAAGAATCAGGTTGATGCTTGCATGTTCGATCCACCGATCATAAAAGATCAAGTTATAACTCATGACATCTATGGGACTGATCCATCATTCTTGACAGAGCAGATGCAGAATGAAGAAAAACATGTCATGCATATCTTACATACTTCATCTGAGATTTTTGAAGCAAAATGCTCCACATCATCAGTGACATAGCCTGCCACAAAGAAAAGACGCAAGAGAAAGAGAATAAGAAAGCGGTTTGATGCATCTGATGGCTGCGAGCAGCTTGATTTTTGGATAGGAAAAAGTCCTACTGTATGTAGGATTGGACATGGCACATCTAAGAATCAGCCAACAAATTTGCCTGAATGTAGGCAAATGCTCAGCATGCACTAGATTGAATGCATCTAATGCCATGGGGCATCTTTGTATTGTATTTCTAACCTTATACCTTGTTGTTTCAGTATTTCAATCTATAGTTAGATTTATGGTTTTCATGTTATTATGATAGTTAATAAAAGAAGAGCTTATATCTTTCCTGTGCTTAACGTTATATGATGATTTTTTGCATGGACGCTACTTATGTTATATTGTGTGTGAATGCAGATTCTGGATTCTCACATTCCTCCAGTGTAGCAGCGTGTCCCCAAGTAGAGCCAGATGTTGACCACTACGTGTCAACGACCCATAGCAGTACACCCCCTTTTTTCGCAAAAGGAATAGCGCATGATCGACGTGTCCGTGTCGTTCAGCTATCATCATCAGCCTCATCATCATGTTATAATGTAAACCCATTCTGCATGTGTATAATGTAAATAATCTCAGCAGATCCATGTTGTATATGTAATTCCCTAGGTAAACCTACTTTTCTAGTGATGATCTACATTCTGGGAGGTTTTTTTCTCACCGATCCATTCTTGAATGGTCGACAAAGTTTTCCTTCAGCCTTACCCCAAAGCCGGAATGGATTTTGTCACTGGGATCTTAGACGAGTCCTAGTGTTATAGATCGAGTCTATGTAAAAGTGATTTGGGAATAATCCTAACTATTTGGTTAGGTTATTTTATTACAAATAGCTTGGTCTGCTAGATTATATTTGTGTCGCATAAAAGGGTAGTCTGTGAGGGTCATTTTCAAATGGGTTTTCCCCCTTATGATGTAAAAATAAGAAAATTATAATGTAAAGTGTCTTGAGGGTTGGAAAAATAATTTATCCCCTCATAGGTTAATTAACTAAATTTTCTGGCCAGAAATTAATTAAAATCCTAAGCCAAAAATTTAATTAATTCTAAGTCCTAAGTAAATTTAAATTCTCCGAAGGCAAAACTGATCGGTCCTTAAAATTCAAATTTTAAAAGGTCCTGGGACTAAGGTAAATTAATTATTTTGATAAATTTTAAGCCTTTGATCCCTCGGGTTGAGTCAAAATCAAAATTTTGAGGAAATTAATTCAAAATTTTAATTTTTGAATTAATTAAAATGCATTTAATTGAAAATTTTGAATTTCCTCAAGAAATTAAAATTTCGACAAATGAGATTAAAAGAAATTTTGATCATCATCAACGGTCGAGTTTGCTTTGAGGAGGATCACTCGAACTAGTCGTTGGAGGATTTATCTTTAAATAGGAAGTCATTTATCATTCCATTCATCCGACCTTTGAATCGTGTGCTAAGCGAAAAGGTCTCGTGTAAATTTTTATTCGGATAATAAAGAAAGACTTTGGGGTTAATTTTCATCGGTGTTACTCTTCATGGAAGTACTGTAAGATCTGTAGTTTTTCATGCGTAAATTTTTTTTAGCCATTGATAATAGCTTCTGAAGAGTGATTTGAGTACAGGTATCTTGCTCAGTCACTAGGGTTTAAGTGTTAATTTAAATTTGAATGTAATAGCAGATATCTCTATTTATCTTAATTTTATTATCATTTTCTCGCTCTATTTTGATGGCTGAATTGAGTTTTGCAGGAAAGTCTTGATTTTTAAATCATCGCACGTTCGGGGAAGTTTTCAATTGAACCAGCCAACTCCCAATCCGTGTTTTCTGAAGAGCCAACTTAATTTAATCCCAGGCTTATCATAAGATATTTTATGGGCGATGCATGAAGGGTTTTGAGCTCAGCACCTCCTTTAAACTTCAAAAAAAATAATTTTTTATGTGTGAAATTGATAGATCTGACTGTTGAGAGCCTTAGACTATCAGAACTGGGAGAGGAGTTGGACTTACTCTTTAGATCTGATAAATATGTCATTCCTGTGCATAGATCTGTAATTATTTTCGGTTTTCTGACTTGGGTTTTCTGGGTTTTAGTTTTTATCATTGTATATATCGTTTGGGCGTTTTCTTGTTGTCGTGCAGCTACAGATTTGAAAAAAAAAATCTTTGTAGAGTCCAGATCTAGGCCCTGGAGGGTAAGATCTAGATCTCTGGGGTTTTATATATTTTTTTATATATCCGGGTTCTAGGTGTTATTACTTTCAGGTACAAGTTGCAGATCTGAAGGTGAAGTTTGGTTTGAAGCCAGATCTAGGCCCTGGAGGGTAAGATCTGGCCTCAAGAACATTTTTCTAGGGATACTATCCATATTTTCTGCAGTCCAAGGGTTTTAAATTTTTTGTTTTTTTAATCTGAAAAAAATTTTATAAGGGTTTTACAATCTGAAAGGGATTAAATTTACTAAAAAATTGATAAGTTCTGGAAAGAAAATTTTAAACAAAATTTTTTTGGGAAATTTTCTTAGTTTTTTTTTGGGATACCAATTTTCTATTTGTTGCCAAATTGAGTCTCTATTGGGCTGCGTTTTTTCCATTTTTCACCTTGGGCATCTCAGATCCCTGCTGTCCAATTCATATTCTGCTAGCCCAGCTCCCTCAAACGCAACCTTTTTTTTTCTTATGTTTCCCCGCGTCCTTTTTCTTCCCTCCATACCTTGCGGCCCTCTTTGCATACGTCCTTGCTGCACTACCATCACATTCCAAACGCTGCCACTTTTCCGCGGATATCCTCTCCTCTCCCACTGCTCTGTTGTATCTCCTCAGATTCCTACACGCTGCTTTTCGAAAACCCTGTCCACTACAAACAGCGCCCTCTCTGCATGATCTCCTTCACCGTTCTGTCCGCTACCCTATTCTCCCATCGCAATTTTTCTCCATACACCATCGCTGCCTGATCTTCAATCCGCTCTTCATCCTCCACCTGCAAACACAATCGAAAAGCAGCCTCATACCCTCTGTCAAGTTTCCCTTCCTCATCTGTCAGCTTTTCTTCCCTTGCGTTTTGTCCATCTCCATTCCTCTTCTGCCGTCGATTTTTTTAACCTGCAACTGCACAACGATAAACAAAGCATTTGATTTCCTTTTTCATTGTTATTTGGCATGGTTAGGTTTTAGGTCGGTTCCTTTGTTTTATAATTCGATTCATTTTTTTATTTTGGGCTTTGGTTAGATTTAGTTTTAGAATTCGATTTTTCCTTCTTCTTTTTTTGGGTTTTGGTTATTTTTTGTTTTTTTTTTTCTTTTATTTTATTTTTTATTTGATTTAAGTTCATGGTTTTTTCATTTTTATGATTTTGATTTAAAAATTCTAAAACTTGAAAATTTTAAAAATTAAGAAAATCATAAAAAAAATATTTTTGTGACTTTGAAATTACAAATAAATTAAATCAAAGAACTTAAACTTTCACATTTTAATTTTTATGTGGCTCGTTGCCCATAAAAATTTAAATTAACTATGTACTTTTGATTTTCATTTTTGGGTCACATTTAAAAAAAAAAAAAAAAACGTTGCCACATTAGTCTTGCTTCATAAAACTTAACACATCGAAAAATTTTCCTAAGGACTAATTAAATTGTCAATTTAATACTCCTTCTTGGTGTCTTTTCAAGCTAAAGGTAAAATCTAAAGAAAACTTTTGTAGTATTAACATTTTTATTTCTCTATAGTTAAACGTGCTTAAATTTTTTGCATCTAAAAATTAACTATAGGAAAGTGGTAAATTTTCCTAGATTTGGGTCACTAAGCATAATCATTTTAATTCTAGGATTGGAATTGATTAGCATTTAAATTTCATGGTGTTTTAAAGTATTTTGATCTCTAATAAGGCACTAATATCAATCATTTAAAATCTAATCAAATCCTATAAGTCTTGCTAAATCTTAATCAAGTGCTTGATTGCTTCACTGTGTCTCTGGAATTGGTTGGTTCTCAACTAGTTCTTCTTCATTCCATTTTTCCATAGGGTCTACCCCCTTTAGCCTATTGTAAGGAGACAGGTTAAACAGAGAGATTGGGGATTAGGGTGACAGCCCCCCAATCTGAGTTGTTGTCATGGTGCCTAGACATTCTGTGCAACAACACACCCGATTGGTCCATGATCTCTATTTAAAGAGCATGGAGAGTTATTTGTTAGGTGACCGTTCATGAGAGAAGCTTATGTGAATTTTCTTTCTTTTACATTAATAAATTGCCTGAAGTGGTCGCGTTGGCTCAGGTCGTGGACTGTTTCCCTTTTGGAGGGTTTTAACCACGTCAAGTATACTTGTGTACTGATCTGTGATCTGTTTGTGAACAGTGTCCTTTGGTGTTCTATCTAAGGAACTTACCCTATAAATTCCTACATGGTATCAGAGTTATTCGAGGGTCGCATCCGTTGGTGATCCAAATCTGAAGCCAGTATAACTGCATGCCACTGTCGTTTCGTAGATCTATTGTTTATTACCGCTTTCGGGTCGAGAGAACTACTCTATTGTGTTAGGAGCATCTGTTCCAGTAAGGAAGCCCTTTCGTTTCATGCGAAAAGGTTTCCAGTAGTCCTAACTACGTCAATTTTAAGATCTGGAGGTATACAGTCTTTATTTGTAGTTATAGTTATTTATCTCTCTGTTTATTTTAGTTTATAGTCCTCTAAACTTTTTTATTACCGGATCTATATCTCTCATTTTTGTGTATGCTCTCTGCCCCGCGACTCTGTGCGATCTGGGCAAATTAGAAACAGAAAGAAAGGATTTTTCTCATGTGTATGCTCTTTTCTGTTGCGCCTTAGTGTGATCTCGGAAAACCAGAAACATAGAGGAAAAGATATAGTTTCCGGCCAAATCTAACTTTACGCCGTAAGGTTTGGATTTCTTTTGCATGTTTGTTTTGGTTTCTGAGGTTGTTTTTTTTATTTGTAAGAAAAAAGGAGTTTTTCGAGTAAGCACGTACTCCAAAGTTTTAGTGAGCAAAAAAAAACCCTTACTCCTTTCCAAAAATTACTAACATTTTAAACTAGCTCACTTGGTCCAAAGTTACTTTACAAGAATAGAGGTCTTGGTTCAAGTCTTTTTTTTGTTGAGTTACTTTTTCACAAAGCACATGTAACTTATGTTCTAAAGTTACTTTATGATAATAGAGGTCTTGGGTTCAAGTCTTTTTTTTTGTTGAGTTACTTTTTCAAAAAGCACATGTAACTTATGTTTTAAAGTTACTTTATGTAAAAGTATTCTCACCCATTATAAAAATTGAGTCACTTATAATTCTAAAGTCACATTATCTTTTATTTAAGTTACAATTTAGTGGATAATTCATAAAGTACCATTGTAAAAGTGACTTTCACTTATTTATAAAAGTGAGTCACATAAAGTAATCTTTTTTTAAAGTGAGCTAATTAGATTAAATTTGGAAAGGGGGATGGGGGAATTTTTTTTTAAATATAACATTATCATTCACTTCTCAACATTCACATAGTTCATCGGCATCTTAAACAACTTTTCTTCAAAATACCATAACTTCTTCATCCGGAAGCCATTTTCAGAGCCATTTTTTTAATCAGCTTAATTTTTCGAGATCTTTGCATTGGAACACTTAGGTTCAACATCTACAACTTCAATTTCTTTTAAAATGGAAATTCCATGCCTAGTTATTCTTGACAATACCAACTACTTCCAATGGCTATCCTACATTGTGGATTTACATAGAAGTAAAGGTCTTTATAGAATTGCCTCAAGCCAAGAGTCTAAACCTAAATATGAAGATAAGCAAGCCAAATGGGAAAATAAGCAAGATCAAACACGTGGGTTGATAAGGATGTCTATTTCTCCAGACCTTAGATTCCATATCGTAGAAATTGATACTCCCAATGAAGCAATGAAACAACTCAATAAAGTTTTTGGAATTAAAAAACAAATTAGAGCCCATCAGCTCGAAAATGAGTTGCTTACATTGGACCCCAATAATTTTTCTTCCATTGAAGATTTTTTGTCCAAGTTCGAGACCCTTAGACTTCTCTTGGAAGGTGCTAAGATTAAGAAAGAAGATAGTAGCCTTATCTATTCCATTATTACCAAGTTAAGACCAGCCTACTCTGTGTTTGTTTCCACCTACCATTCTACTAGAGAAGCCTTTATTTCTCAAGGACGAGACTACAAGTCCCCCTCTTTTGATGTCTTTTGTGATTCTTTAATAAGAGAACAAGAAAAATTCTTACATCTTGGTCTTCTTAATACTGGAAACCCTTCTAAGAAAGCCTTAACAGCCCAACAACAACAAAGTTCAAAGAATCCTAAGAAGCAACATCCTAAAAAGAATGGTCATAAACCAAACAAGGCTCCTAAGCCATTCTAATCTCAAAATGAAAAAATCAACTCAACAAAATGATAAGGCAACTATAAAAAAAGGGAAGAAGACTGATAAGCATTGCAACTTTTGTAATCGTGATGACCACTAAGAATCCAAATGCTTTAAGAAGATGGAAGCCTTGGAAGTAGCAATGAAGAAGCATAACATCCATTTGGAGCACTCTTCAACTTCAACTTCATCTTCTGAAATAGCAATTTCTGCATGTGGTTGTCAAGCATCTCGGTCTGGTTATGCACTAAATGTATCTTCTTCTTCTCATTCTCATGAGTGGCTCATTGATTTTTGGAGCTTCTTATCACATGAAAAAAAACAAAGCCATGTTTTCTTCTTTAAATGATTGTAACACCAAAAATATATATGTTGGTGATGATAGATCTCTTAGTGTTATAGGGACTGGAACTATTCATCTAGACAATGGTCAATTTAATGATGTATTATGTGTCCCTACCTTATCCTACAACCTTCTATCTGTATATCAAATAACTCATTCAGGTGAAGGTAAAACCGTTGAATTTTCACCTCTTGATGTTGTAATTAAGGACTTAAGAGATCCTAGACAGATTTTAGCTACTGGCGTTGTTGATGATTCTACAAGGTTGTATAAGTTTAACAACTTTGGGTCATCAACTCTTCCCTTGGTATTTGTTTTTCATAATGATGAAGTAAGCAAAATTTGGCATGAGCGATTTGGTCACTTCAACTTTCGCTCCCTTCAAAATTTATGTAAAGAAAATATGGTGATAGGTCTTCCTATGGTATCTTGCAGAGATGATGTTTGTGTTGATTTGGGGTAGCATCGGATGTGCCTTAGCCATGAAAATTGGTGGAGAGGCTAAAGCACATGAGATCTCCAAGACCCATATATGGTTTGGGCAGATTCTACCCGGTTAAGGAGATATTAAAATAATTAATATTTTTAATGGATTTCCTAAGTCTAAACTTAGAAAAAATAAAATATTAATGGGTATTAATATAAAACTGGGTTAGAAGGTTCCAAATTACATGGATCAAGCCAAATATAATCTTATCCATTGATTAGAGATGTAATCTCAGTAGTTGAAGGACCAACAGGAAAAGTATAAGAGGAGGTTTGAGGGTCAGTTGGAGAACACACCAAAGTGATCAGTCATTTGATTTTCTAGAGCGGGGTTTGCTAAGAGAAATTGAATCAGTGATCAGTTGCAGCGAGGGGTAGTGAGTACGAGGCAGAGAGGAAGAGATAGTGCCGAGAGACCAGAGCAGAAGCAGAGAGAGGCAGACATTGAGCCAGAGGGAGCCACGCAGAGGCTAGCAGGGACTGCGCAGAGGCCAGAAGGGCCTGCGTCATCCACGCAGAGGCTGCAGGAGTGACGCAGAGGGCGAGAGAGGCTGCACAGAGCCTAAGAGGGCTAACGCAAAGGGTTTCAGGCTGACGCAGAGGCCAGGAGGGTTGACACAGTGCTTCAGATTGTGTTGGAGAGGGTTTCGTGGGGCAGATTTTCTGAATATCTACTTTCGAATAGAGGTATTACTGCCAAATTGATTTCTCTGTTGGGTGAGCCGGTTTGACACCCAGTTGTACTCAAAAAAGCTGCTTAATAGTAAAAACCCTCAAAACTGCTGCACCGGTTTTCCCACGTTGGGTTTTTCCGAGGACGAGTTTTCAAAAAATAATGGTGTCACTTGTGTGTTTGCTATTTCTTTCAGCTGTTGATCTGTAGATGGTTGAGATTGTATTGTGTTTATTTCGATATTTATATGGTTAAATAACTTGTTCGTAATTAAAAAGTAAGAGAAATAAACCAGAGAATACAGATAAAATTTCTAATGGGTAATACTTAGAAATCTCAATAGTGTATCAGAGCATTGCAGATCACAGGAGAGCTGAAAGCACCAGCTGAATCAGAGCATTTGCAACAGAAACAATTATCCCAAGTGACAGAAGCTATTCCTAGCAGAAAGCAACGGAGAAGGGTTGACGTAGAGGGACTGCGTGATCAGTTCGGGCCAGAGAGAGGCCAGCGCAGAGGCTGAGGAGGGCCGAAAAGGCTCACGAAGAGCCATGCAGAGACCAAGAGCATTGATGCAGTTGGCCAGGGAAGCCTTTCAACCAGTGTCGGGATTGCGCAGAGCCTAGAGGCTCAGTCCTTCAGTTGATGGGGCATAGGAAGTTGTGGGCAGAATGCGGGGAGTGAAGCTGGTGGGGTGTTGTTGCTGCCGAGACAGAACAGAACCTAATGGGGCAAAACCAAGGTAAAGGGAGACGTTACCTAGGCGGATTTCTAGCCAAGAAATCCATATCAGTATTGCAGGAGCAAAGGGGATCGAAAAGGAGCGGTTCAACAGTTGGCAGGAGGATTTTCAAAGGGAAATCGAGACTCAGAGGGAGTCGAGGAGAGGACTTCCAAGAGGGAAATCGAGACTCAGAGGGAGTCTAAGAAAGAACTTCCAGGAGGGAATTCAAGACTCAGAGGGAGTCCAAAAGAAGAGTGGAGATGGCAGATGACGATTGTGCCATGAGTGCTCATGTACCTCTAGAGAAGAGGTGGGGAGACATCGAGCTATAGTCAGGAGGATTACAGGCGATGAGGGGCAGGATCCTTGAGGTACCCAAACTCTTGGATTATACCTGGCTATGAGAGCCCCGAAGTGAGAGTAGCAGGATGGCGGATGTTGGTAGAAACGGATGCGGATGAAGCAGCAGAGAGTGCTACAGTGCAGTAGTCCCAGGCAGCGCAGAGACGGTTGCAGGAGTGCGAGAGGCACAAAGGAAGTTGCAACAGTGTAGGATGGCACAAAGAGGTTTGCAGCAGTGCGAGAGGCACAAAGGAGGTTGGAGGAGTGCAGGATGGCACAAAGAGGTTTCTAGCGATGCGAGAGGCACAGAGTTGTTGCAGCAGCGCAGAGGCAATAGAGGGAGCACAGTATAGCGGCAAAGAGAGTTTCAGCTTCAGGAGTGTTTCTAGCCTGACAAGGATGTCAGTGGTTGGGTGGATCAGTTACTTCTCAATAACTGAGTTGTAGTGCAGTACCAGTTAGCAAGAGCACAATGCAGCATGATGAGGAGGGGTTGCAGTGTAGATGCAGTGTTGGGAGAAAGGACCAACATCAGCACGGATGCAGAGGGAGCTGTCGTACGAATGCAACAGTGTCAGTGGCAGAGCCATGGGCAACAATACAGGATGCAGCAGTGCAGAGGATGTTGGATGGGGAGGCCTAGCATCAGCACAGGTACCGGTGCTGTATAATCAGAGTGATGCTCAGTGTGGAGTATTACAAGAGCACAGTCCTCGCTAAGAGGGAGTGTTGATTTGGGGTAGCATTGGATGTGCTCTAGCCATGAAATCTGGTGGAGAGGCTAAAGCACATGAGATCTCCAAGACCCAGAAATGGTTTGGGCAGATTCTACCCGGTTAAGGAGATATTAAAATAATTAATATTTTTAATGGAGTTCCTAAATCTAAACTTAGGAAAAATAAAATATTAATGGGTATTAATATAAAATTGGGTTAGAAGGTTCCAAAAGACATGGATCAAGCCAAATCTAATCTTAGCCGTTGATTAGAGATGTAATCTCGACCGTTGAAGGACCAATAGGAAAAATATAAGAAGAGGCTTGAGGGTAAATTGGAGAACACACCAGAGTGATCAGTCATTCGATTTTCTAGAGCGGGGTTTGCTAAGAGAAATCGAATCAGTGGTCAGTTGCAGCGAGGGGCAGTGAGTACGAGGCAGAGAGGCAGAGATAGTGCCGAGAGACTAGCGCAAAAGCAGAGAGAGGCAAACATTGACGTAGAGGCTAGCAGGGACTGCGCAGAGGCCAGAAGGGTCTGCGTCATCCATGCAAAGGTTGCAGGAGTGACGCAAAGGGATAGAGAGGTTGCGCAGAGCCTCAGAGGGCTGATGCAGAGGGTTTCAGGATGCAGTGCTTCAAATTGCGCTTGAGAGGGTTTCATGGGGCAAATTTTTTGAATATCTGCTTCCGAAGAGAGGTATTACTGCCTAATTGTTTTCTCTGTCAGGTGAGCCAGTTTGGCACCCAGTGGTACTCAGAAAAGCTTCTTAATAATAAAAACCCTCATAACTGCTGCACCGGTTTTCCCAAGTTGGGTTTTTTTGGGGACGAGTTGTCCAAAAATAACGGTGTCACTTGTGTGTTTGCTATTTCTTTCAGCGGTTGATCTATATATGGTTGAGACTGTATTGTGTTTATTTCGATATTTATATGGTTAAATAACTTGTTCGTAACTAACAAGTAGGAGAAATAAACCAGAGAATACATATAAAATTTCTAACGGGTAATACTTAGAAATTTCAACAGTTTGTTTCGTATGTGTACTCGGAAAACATCATCGGGATAGTTTAAAAAACGGGCCTCTTGGCACGCCTCAACCCCTTTATAGCTTGTGCATAGTGATTTATGTGGTTCACTTCCAGTTATTTCATTCTCTGGCTACAAGTACTTCTTAACTTTCATTGATGATTTCTCCAGACGCACTGGATATACTTCTTAAAACTCAAGAATGAAGTCTTTAACATGTTCTTAGCCTTTAAGGCCTTTGTTGAGAAACAATCTGGACATAACATTCTTAAGCTTAGATCTGACAATGGCGGAGAATATGTTAACAACAAATTCATCAACTTTTGCACTGAGCATGGAATTCAATTGCGACATACTATTTCATATACTCCACAGCAAAATAGTGTAGCTAAAAGGAAGAAACGCACCTTAAAGGAAATGGCTAATTGTATGCTTCAATTTAAAGGACTTAGTCTTAATTTTTGGGAAGAAGCAATTAACTGTGAAAATTACATAGCAAATCGCACTCCTACTAAAGTTTTAAAGAATATCACTCCAGAAGAAGCATGGAGCTCAATTAAACCAGATGTAAGTCACTTTCGTGTTTCTGGAAGTGAAGCATGGGCCCATATTCTAGATGAGAAACATAAAGCCTTAGAACCTAAGAGTGAAAAATGTATTTTTGTTGGATATTCTGAAGATGTCAAAGGATATAGACTTCTTTGACCTAAATCCAAAAATGTTATCATTAGAAGAGATGTAAAGTTTGCTGAAAATATATCGGCCTACGAGCCTAGGTCGGCGGAAGTGCCACCTCTCTCTATCCCTTCTACTTCTGAAAATATTTCTTCTTCAGATGATGACAGCAAGGATGACAATCCTCCCCCACCATCTCGAGATCCTCCTTCAGCTCCTCAGCTTCCAAAACGGGTCCACGCTACTCAGGAGGCAGCAGGTGCTCTTGCAGGTGATCCTACAAATCAACGTCGTACACGTTCTCAAGTTGATAGAGCCTCTTCTTTATTGGCTCAAGCTTTAGCGAATTATGATCCTAACACCTTTGCAGAAGCTTCAGGACATCCTGATTGGGACGCAGCTATGAATGAAGAATATCGTTCATTATTGGAAAATGATATATGGGACCTTGTTCCTCTTCCAAAGGGATGAAAACTTGTTGGATGCAAATGGGTCTATAGAGCCAAGTTTGGACCAGATGGAAAAGTTGATAAACATAAAGTCGTCTTGTTGCTAAGGGTTTTTCACAAGTTGAAGGCATTGACTATACTAAAACCTTCTCCCCTATTGCCAAAATGAACTCTATCCGCCTTGTTCTTTCCCTTGTTTCCTCTTTCAAATGGGAAGTCCATTAGATGGATGTTAAATCCACCTTCTTGCGTGGGGACTTGCATGAAGAAATCTATATGGAACAAACTCCTGGCTTTATACAAACAGACTCCAGCCTTGTATGTTGGCTTAAGAAATCTCTTTATGGTCTCAAGCAAGCCCCTCGGGCTTGGTATGCCAAAATGGATAGCTTTCTTTTAGATACTGGATTTTCTAGGTGTCATTCTGACAATATTGTCTACACCAAGAATGTGGGTAAGTCCATTATCATTCTTTCTCTTTATGTTGATGATCTTACCCTTACTGGTAGTGATTCCAACCTTATAAACCATGTGAAGTCCAGCCTTAAAAAGCAGTTTGAAATGAGAGACTTAGGACACTTGCATTATTTTCTTGGTCTTCAAGTCTTGCAATCCAAAGAAGGTATTTCCCTTTCCCAGTCCAAGTATGCCTGTGATCTTCTACACCACTTTCACATGGAAGACTGTAAACCAACCCCTTCTCCCTTTCAGTCTGGAGCCAAACTTCCAGTCACTTGTACTTCCCCTAAAGTTGATGCTACCTTATATCGTCAGCTTGTTGGAAAACGTTTATATTTGACCCATACCTGTCCTGACCTTTCCTTTGTTGTTGGCCTTATTGCTCGGTTTATCCAAAACCCACATAAAATTCATTGGAAAGCAGCTAAAAGAATACTTCGTTATGTTCGAGGTACAGTTCAGTTTGGGATTCATTACAGTGCAAAAGCATCTTCTCTATTGGTTGGTTTCACTGATTCTGATTGGGCTAGTGACCCTGATGATCGGAAGTCTACTGCAGGTTATGTCTTCACTCTTGGTTCTGGACTTATTACATGGGCTTGCAAGAAACAAAGTGCCATTTCTCTTTCTTCAGCAGAAGCAGAGTATCGTGGCGCAGTTGAAACTAGTAAGGAAGCCCTGTGGCTTTGTCAGATCCTGTCAGAGTTTGGTTTTCAACAGTAGCATCCGACTACACTTTGGTGTGATAATCAAAGTGCCATTCAACTATGCAAAGATCTAGTCCAGCATCAGCATAGCAAACACATTGAACTACACATGCACTTCATCAAAAAGCTCATTCATGACCATGTTCTTGAAGGGCAATATTGTTCAACCGAGGATCAAGTTGCAGACATCTTTACAAAGGCTCTCATAGAGGCGAAGTTTACTAAACTTAGATTTATGGTTGGAGTTCAAGAAGTTGTCACTAAGGGGGGGATAGGCTCTAATGCCTCCTTCCTTCTCCTATTGTGTCATCTTTGTGCATCCTTCAATCTTATCCCAAGTTGTTCTTGGGGGGGATGTTAGGATATTACGACACATAGGAAATAATTTAGTACAACTTGGTCTAGTGTATAGTTAGGTAAAGTGTGTTTCTTTAGTATGTACTTTTTGTAACTTACAATCCGACGGTCACGATATGTTCTAGACATGAAGTGATATGACGGTTCATTGTCTCCTCGGTATTACAAACACTTAATCCGTGGCTTAACACCTGATTGATCCATGATCTTTGTTTAAAGAGCATGGAGGGTCATTTGTTAGGTGACTGTTTCATGAGAAAAGTTTATGTAAATTTTCTTTCTTTTACATTAATAAATTGCCAGAAGTGGTTGCGTTGGCTCAGGCCATGGACTGTTTCCCTCTTTGAGGGTTTTAACCACGTCAAGAATACTAGCATACTAATCTGCAATCTGTTTGTGAGTGGTGTTCTATCTAAGGAACTTACCCTATAAATTCCTATAATTACTAGGATAATAACAACAAACCCTAAAAGACTAACATTTTTCCATAATAATACCAAAACCCTAAATATTACAAGAATAGTCTTTTCATCATTGGTTCTTTATTAACAACCCTAAGAGGATTAGGGTTTCAACATTATTGTTAACATATCCTAAGCAAGGATAGAATTTATTGTACAAACCCTAAGTAGACAAGGGTTTCATCAACATACCCTTAGCGTCAAGAGACTTAGGGTTTTAAAGTGAACCCTACGATTAGGGTTTCATAAAAAAAGTAGCAAAAGATAATATGACGAGGGTAGATTCAATCAAGAGATTAATCACCCTAACAAGAATCCTTATGATTCGAAAACCTAGACATGAGAGAGTTAGTAATAGCCAACAATTTTTTTTAAAATGATCATACATTTAATGAATAAGACTTTTTACATACCTTGTGTTACTCCTTTACAAACCTTGTAGGGTTTCCTTGAAGTGCTCCCTCTGGATTTAGTTATAATTTTTATACCTACAATACTAATTGACAAATACAACCAAGCAAAATGTTCAATACCAAAAACATGATGTCAATTTGACAATCTAGGGTTTTCATGGATTAATGGAGCAATCCTAGGGTTTCCAAGTACAATCCTTAGATCTAGTAAAAATCAAATTATCATCCTCATCAATCATCACTAGAGTTTATTATATACCCTAGACTACTTACAAACCCTAGAAGTCAATAGTAATGAGTGATTAGGGTTGGGATTTCTAAGGGAACAAGCAAGTTAAGGTTAGGGTCTAATATCAATAACTTTTGATAATGAAGACAACTATCCCTAGAACCATATAAGTAGCTAACCTTAAGCATTCCTTTATCAAATAAATATGTTATACATAACTTATGATTATGTACCTTTATCTTTCATAATTATGAAGGTTGCTTCAAGGTCTGCTACGAGAAGCCATGATCTTCTTATTGCCTCCAAGACTGTCGAATGCTTTCTTTTCATAACAGACAGGTATTATTCTTATAAGTGACAGCTACAAGACTTCACGGTGATCTTCTATTGCTTTTTTTCTTCTTCAATTTAAGCTTGATGTCCTTTCCATCACTATAGATATGCATGTACAAATCTGCTTTCATTTCTCCTTTAGATGGATATCAAATCTAATTTGTTTCTTAATGCACAGGTCTGTAAAAATGTCTCAACCCCTTTAAGATAATAGTGAGTACATTTAAGCCCAAGTAGGAGGCTCAACTCCTTTTCCAAATGACTGGAGCTTGTTTACAATAGGAGTTTTGCCTTTCTTTAAATAATTATGCCTAAAACTTTTGATTCCTCTCTTAGGGTGACTGTAGTGAGCTTAAGGATAGATGACAATTCGTTTTTCAAGTCCAAGTCCAAGCAGCACAGTAGACTGTTGAGCAGTGAGGGAGGCACAGAGCAGATACAACAGTAGCACAGTAGCATCAAAGGATCAGCACAGATTAGCAGCAGAGGAAGCCTAAGCATCACGGGGTATCCAGACTTACCATCATGTCAACTTTGGGTGACTTTTTTAGTTGCGTACTTCTCAGCAATTGAGTTGCAGTGCAGCAGTTAGCAGTGGTAGTGCTATGGCTAGCATGATGCAGCATATTGAGAGGGAGTTGTAGTACAGATGTAGCTGTGACAGTGGCAGTGTTATGGGCAGCAGTACAGGATGCAACAGTGTAGTTGATGAAGGGCAGTAGGCCAAGCATCAACAACAAAGAGGACCGATGTCGTGGATCAGTGTGATGCTTCTATTAGGAAGTATTGCTAGACCACATTCCTCGCCAAGAGGGAGTGTTGATTTTGGGTAGCATCGGATGTGCTCTAGCTCCAAAATTTGATGGAGGGGCTAGAATACATGAGATATCCAAGACCCAGAAATCGTTTGGAGAAGTTCCACCCGGATTGTGAGTTATTAAAATAATTAATATTTTTAATGGGGTTCCTAAGTTTAAACTTAGGAAAATAAAAATATTAATGGGTATTAATCAAAATATGGGTGAGAATGATCTAGAAAGCAGATCAAGTCATGTTTTATCTTAGCCGTTGATTAGAGACTTAATCTTGGCTGTTGATTCATCAACAGGAAAAGTATAAGAGGAGGTTTGAGGGTCAGTTGGAGATACACCAAGTTGATCAGTGAGTTTGATTTTTCTGGGGTGTGGTTTGTTGCGAAGATCGAACAAGTGATTTGAGTTGCAGTGAGAGGGGCAGAAGCAGAGATATGGATCGGAAAGGAGTTCCGAGCCAAAGAGTACATGGCAGAGAAGCAGCGTAGAGGCCTAAGTAGCCCAGGAGGGGCTCACGCAGTGCTGACGCAAGCCAAGAAGGTCTCTTACAGTGGCAGTGCAGAGTATTCGTCAGTAGTCCAAGATTTTGCTAGAGATGTGAGGTTCTAAGCCGGGAGGGTTGAACATCAGTCTTCATCCAACAAATTGATCCAGCAGAAGGGGTGACGCAGTTCTCTAGAGGTAAGATGTTGGCCCACGTAGTGACTGCGTAGAGACTTCACAGTGTTTGCTGGGAGGAGCTAGATCGCTCATTGGATCAAATGAGACTTGAGGAACGAGGTAAACCCTCGTATGTATTTCTTGCTGCTTTGATTTCTCTGAAAGGTTAGTTGGTGTGAGAGGCAACCTGTTGTACTCAAATTCTGCTTGCTTAATAATACAAACCCTCTATCTGTTGCACCGGTTTTCCCGCATTGGTTTTTTCCGGGGACGTGTTGTCCAAAAATAATGGTGTCCCTTGTGTGTTTGTCTCATATATGTTTTAGTTTCTGATCTGTCTGCCAGTGCCATCTGCAGTAGTGTTTTAAATCATTGTTTATAAATTAAATAACTTGTTGAATGAAATAACAAGTAGGAGATACTAAACCAGTGACTACAGTAGGATTTCTGTTTGTAAAGATTTAGAAATTTTCACACTAACCACTCATGCATGGATGGCACTGAGGAGACGATAGGGGGAGATCATGAGGAGATTCCTTCTGACTTTCAAGATGAGGATTCTTCTTCTATAGTTGAGTCCATGGTTTCTTACAAGGACACCTCTGAGGAGCATGAGCAGTCATGGGGAGTTGTTGACAGCAGCTCAGAGACACAACCATGTTTTTTAGAGGATATTGATGAGAAACAACTTGTTCCCATTCAGCATGAGCTACACATAGTGGAGCACAATGCACATGATGGGCCATCTTTCGAGAGTCATCTAGTGACTCGTGTTGAGCCCATGATGGAAGAGGATGAGCAGGCATCCTTGGGGCTAGCCATTGAAGAGGAGCAAGTAGTTGTACAAACAACCACCAAGGAGGTAGTATTTGCAGACATGGGTCGTCAGGAGGCACTAGGACCTGACAAGACAGTTTTGCAGGCGACGAGTGGACTGGTGGAGCATGGACTTTCTGGTTAGATGAGGGAGGCTCTTTTGGAGACAGTGGTGCATCCACCTTTGGGTCTACCCATTGACGAGGTGCAGGTAGATGCAGTAGCAGCTAGAAAAGTTGTAGTATTTCCAAGCAGCAGCCCTCTCCAGGAGTACATAGACAGCGCGTGCAGCATGGATTGCCCACTTATAGGCAGAGAGGTAGGGATTCCTAGACATACCCGGTTGATTGGTTGGGCGAAGCTGCATGAGTTGAGCATGGTGCAGCATAGTGGAATCGTACCATATACAGATGCACATGCATCTGATCCTTCCCATAGGATGGATTAGAGGGAGATCATGAGTTGGTATCCTGTTGATGGCACGATATTCTCATTCGGGAGAATAGTGCAGCAAGGGACTGTAGACATGAGGAGTACTACATGCTCCATTCGGTGGTGGCATGTAGGCCAACAACTTTCCATCCCTTCAGTCCTAGATCTACATAATGGGACTGACCTTGGCCTATGCCAAGGGTTGGACTAGAGAGAGGTGATGAGTTGGTACGCGGTTAATGGAGCCCATCTAAATTTTGGTGACAAGTCCATCAAACTAGCTCATAAATGAAAGAATAAGCCTCTCAAGAGGTCAAATAATAAACTATGCATGTTGTAGGGCCCTCTAAGAGACCTAATGAGGTCCATGGGTGCCATAATGAAGAGTAGGACCCTCAAAAGTGATGGACAATGAGTTGTCCCCTTGTTTTCCAGAGTCTAAACAATAAACCTGTGGTGCTCTCAATGGGTGTGGGGGCACAACAATAACCTCATGGGTATTCAAATGAGTTGAAGATGCATGTAGATCGTCTGCAAGGGCTCTGATGATGATGTGGGGTATGCCACATTGTCCTACAAGTCCTGGGTCAGCTACCAAGTGCATGATACATTTGTGGGGGCGACTGGGCAAAAATGAACCAGGTGCATCTTTTCGTCCAATGGGAGTATCTCGAGCATCTCTGACCATCCTCGGGGATCCATGGAGTGTTGTCTATTGTTGTGGAGGCCCATGGCTCTCAAAACACACTCTACATGTGCCAATGTAGCCTTCTGGAGGATTAGGACCCCGTATAGGGAGACCAAACCCAAGATGGAGACCATCTGCAATTCTGCATAAGATCCAATGTGTCCCCTAACCTTCCAATACAACAAGTCATTAGAGAAATCAAGTAAATGAGCTTACCAACAATGGACCACAAATGGGGACTCCATAATGTCCTGCCCTTCCATAATGGGCTTCAGGATGTGCCAATGTCTCTTAAACTCCACATGGGGTTAACCAAGTATCCTATTAGGTGGTTTCTACTTCTAAAGGGGATAATATGTTCAAGGTACGCCCTTCAGAAGGTGGTGGAAAATGACAGATTGGTGAATGAAGTCGAGGATGAGAAGGGGCAACCCTGGGCCACATGCTAGTGTACGAGGGTAGCTATTAAAAGGGAAGCCCACACTTGGGTTTATAACGTATAGGAGGGAGCAATCGTGGTACATGAGGAGCCCCGACCTTGATTTTTGCACCCTTCTTTCAATGCCTTTTGCCTTTTTATGATTTTCTTTGATTAATTGCTCGAGGCTCAAAGGGTAAGAGCATGATGTATACGATATAGCAGTGAATACCCCCTTTTAAGGTAGGGCAGTTCATTTCCCATCAAGGGTTGGGACAATCATGGTTCCTATATGATGAAGGAGGCTCATAGAACCTGTAGGAACCAAGGTGATGGCCATGATGATGGAGTAGAGCTCATGTATTTGCTTTTGCCCACATGCTAAATGTGTTTGTCTTGACCATCTTTTGCATTTTGTGGTACATTTTCCTATTGAATGTGGCCAAATATGCTTTTGTCTTTCCTTTTAGCTGCATCAACCTTCGGGGCATCATTCCAGGCCTGACCTAAGGTGCGGGCAAGGGGAAGGGGTGAGCCAACTCTATGTGGACCCAATGGAGGAATGTGGACCCAGGTGGGAGAGATGATGAATGGGGTAATAATGAGTGGAAAGGGGTTAATATATGCGGATATGGGAGTGGGACCATGCAACCAAAATCTGGGTTTCCCGTGAAATACAATCCCTGAAGCCAAATGGTCAGTAAAAGAGATCCCACGGGACTAGAATTCAAGGTTAATATCCAAAGGGGGTCTAAGGGACAAGAGCACAGACCTAGCCCATTATTTTCATCGAATCCCCCCATCAATCCATGCCCATAAGTGTCCATGATAAGAAAACCACAATACTTGTCGGAATTTCTAAGTTTAACCCGTTAGAAATTCTTCCTGTACTATCTGGTTTATTTCTTCCTACTTGTTTAATTACTTAACAAGTTATTTACCATGTAAACGCTAAAAATAAACACAAGTACAGTATCAACATCTACAGATCATCAACTGAAAGAAAACAAGCACACAAGTGACACCATTATTTTTGGACCAATGTCCCCAGAAAAACCTAATGTGAGAAAATCGGTGCATCTATTCAGAGGGTTTTATTATTATGCAGTCTATCTGAGTACAACTAGGTGCCTAAACTGGCTCACCCAACAAAGATACAAAATCCAACAGCGATACCTCTCTTCGGAAGAAGATATTCGGAAATTTTGCTCCACGAAACCCTCTCCAGCACAATTTGAAGCTCAATGTCAGCCCTCTTGGCCTCTACGTCAGCCTGAAACCCTCTGCAAAAGCCTTCTCAGGCTCTGTGCAACCTCTCTGGCTATCTACGTCACTCCCTCTGCCTCTGCGTGGATGATGCAGACCCTTTTTGCTCTGCGCAGCCTCTGTTGCCTCTGCGTTGCTCCCTCTAGCTTTGCGTCTACCTCTCTCTGCTTCTGCATTGGTCTCTGAGCACTATCCCCACCTCTCTGCCTCGTACTCACTGCCCCTTGCTGCAACTGATCACTAATTCAATTTCTCTTAGCAAACCCCGCTTTAGAAAATCGAATCACTGATCACTCTGGTGTATTCTCCAACTAACCCTCAAGCCTCCTCTTATACTTTTCTCGTTGAGTCATCAACGGCCGAGATTAAATCTCTAATCAACAGCTAAGATTAGATTTGGCTTGATCCATGACTTTTGGAACATTCTAACCCAGTTTTATATTAATACCCATTAATATTTTATTTTTCCCAAGTTTAGACTTAGGAGCTCCCAAACTGGTTAGAATCTACCCAAACCATTATTGGGTCTTGGAGATCTTATGTGCTTTAGCCTCTCCACCAATTTCATGGCTAGAGCACATCCGATGCTACCACAAATCAACACTCCCTCTTAGCGAGGAATGTTCTCTAGTAATACTCCTCACTGAGCATCACTCTGATTATCTAGCACCAGTACCTGTGCTAATGCTAGGCCTCCCTGCCCAACATCCTTTGCACTGCTACATCTTGCACTACTACCCATGGCCCTGCCACTGCCACTGTTGCATCCATACTGCAACTCCTTCTGCATTCATGTTGCTGCTGGTCCATCCTCCCAGCACTGAATCTGCACTACATCCCCTCTCATCATGCTGCATCGTGCTACTGCACTGCAACTCAGTTACTTAGAAGTAACTGATCTACCCAACTTTTGACATCCTTGTCAAGCTAGAAACACTCCCGATGTTGAAGCTCCCTCTGCTGCCAACAAGTGCTCCCTCTACTGACCTCTGCGCTGCTACAACAACTCCCTGCATCTCGCACCATTGCACACCTCTCTGTGCCATCCTGCACTGGTGAAACACTCCCGTGCCTCTGGCACTGTTGAAGCTTACTAGCCTCGCGCTATTCGAGGACTCCTGCACTATAGCACTCTCTGCCGCTTCATCCACATCCGTCTCTACCTACATCCACCAGTCCTACTACTCCTCTTCGGGGCTCCCGTAGCAAGGTATAATCCAAGAGGTTGGGTACCTCAAGGATCCTGCCCCTCATCGCCTGTAGTTCGTCTGACTACAGCTCAATGTCTCTCCACTTCTTCTCAAGTGCTACATGAGCACTCATGGCACAATCATCATCCTCCTTGACTTCTTTATTCGCCCTCGCTGGCACTGCCTTGGTCTCAGAAGCCTCTCCCTTACTCTTCTTCCTAGAACATTGGTTCGCAAAATGACCCAGTTCCCCACAATGGAAGCACTTGACCTTGGAGAGGTCCTTCTTCCTCTTCTCCTGCTTCCCCGCAGATGCTAGAGCCACATCCTCTTCTTCCTCCTCCTTGATTCTAGCCCCTTTGCTGCTACTCCCGGCCTTGGTCAGCCATCTGATCTCTTCTTGCCGAAGAGTCACCCACAGTCCTTCCCAATCTGGAAGACTCGTCGTGCCCAGTATGCTCTGGACAAATACCTCCCAATCCTCGAAAATTGCGTTCAGTGCGGTCCTCACCATCAATTCCTCATCCGGCGTGGCCCCTATGGAAGTAAGTTGGTCACGGATCTCCTTCAAGCGACCGAGGAAGACATCTATCTACTCTCCCTTCTGCATCTGGTATGCCCTTAGCTGATTCTCCAGGAGCATCTTCCTCTGCACGGAAGTATGCTGGGGCAATGTCTTTAAGGCATCCCACATCTCCCTTGTCGTTTCCTTCTTAGCAATATGTGGTACCACATGATCCTTGACCCCATCAAGGATGATGCACTTAACCTTCACCATTGCCTCCTCGTACCTTTCATTAGCTACCGAGTCAACTAGGACAGCTATCACTCTTGTGACGAAGCCCTTGAGGTGACGTCTGTCTATAATGGACAAGATCCTAGCCTTCCAGACCACAAAGTTGGACACTCTGTCCAGCCTATCCTGATCTCTCAGCCCATTCACGACCATCTCGCTGCTCTTCTTTTGACTCCTCCGAGTCTCTCTACTTCCCTCCTGGAAGTCCTTTGTTCAACTCCTGCTGAGTCTCTCAACTTCCCGTCTGGAAGATCTCGATTCAACTCCCTCTGGGTCTCGATTTCCCTTCTGGAAATCCCTCTGCCAACGTCAAGTTTCCCCACTCCGATCGTCTGTGCAACTACACTGTTGATCCGGATTCCTCAACTAGAAATCTGCCTCGGTAGCAACTCCCTCCACCTTGGTCTTGCGTTGTTAGGTACTGTTCTCACCACAGTACCCCACCAACTTTGCTCCGCAACATACCCACAGCCTCCTATGCCCCAACAACTGAAGGATTGAGCCACTTAGCTTTGCGCAATCCCGACACCGGCAAATCAGCGCCCCCAGCCAACTGCATCAGCCCTCCTGAGCTCTGCCTGAGCCTGATTCTGCCTCCCTTAGCCTCTGCGTTGCCCTTTCTCTAGCCCAGAATGATGACGCAGTCCCTCTGAGTCACTCCTTCCTCTATTGCCTTCTGCAAGGATTAGCTCTGTCACTCGAGACAGTTGAATCTGCTGCAAATGCTCTGCTTGGCTGATGCCTTCAGTTTTCCTATGATCTGCAACCACCTTCCGATACCACGTTGGAATTTCTAAGTTTAACCCGTTAGAAATTCTTCCTGTACTATCTGGTTTTTCTTCCTACCTGTTTAATTACTTAACCAATTATTTACCATGTAAGTACTGAAAATAAACACAAGTACAGTATCAACATCTATAGATCATCAGTTGAAAGAAAACAAGCACACAAGTGACACTGTTATTTTTGGACCAATGTCCCCGAAAAAACTCAATGCGGGAAAATCGGTGTAGCTATTCAAAGGGTTTTATTATTATGCAGTCTATCTGAGTACAACTTGGTGCCTAAACCAACTCACCCGACAGAGATACAAAATCCAGCAGCAATACCTCTCTTCGGAAGCAGATATTCGGAAAGTCTGCTCCACGAAACCCTCTCCAGCGCAATCTGAAGCTCAGCATCAGCCCTCCTAGCCTCTGCGTCAGCCTGAAACCCTCTGTGTCAGCCTTCTAGAATCCGCGCAGCCTCTCTAGCTCTCTATGTCACTCCCTCTGCCTCTGCATGGATGATGTAGGCCCTTCTGGCTCTGTGCAGTCTCTGTTGCCTCTGCGTGGCTCCCTCTAGCTCTGCGTCTACCTCTCTCTGCTTCTGTGCTTGTCTCTCAGCACTGTCCCCGCCTCGTACTCACTGCCCCTCACTGCAACTGATCACTGATTCGACTTCTCTTAGCAAACCCCGCTCTAGAAAATCGAATGACTGATCACTTTGGTGTATTCTCCAACTGACCCTCAAGACTTCTCTTAAACTTTTCTCGTTGAGTCATCAACGGCCGAGATTAAATCTCTAATCAATAGCTAAGATTAGGTTTGGCTTGATCCATGAATTTTTGAACATTCTAACCCAATTTTATATTAATAACCATTAATATTTTATTTTTCCTAAGTTTAGACTTAGGAACTCCATTAAAAATATTGATTATTTTAACATCTCCCAAACCGGTTAGAATCTGCCCAAACCATTTCTGGGTCTTGGAGATCTCATGTGCTTTAGCCTCTCCACCAATTTTCATGGCTAGAGCACATCCGATCCTACCACAAATCAACAATACTCAATTACCAAATGACAAGGCATACCTTTAGGTTCGGGAGGCCCACCTTCAAATACACAATCATGGCAAATGGGCAAGGGATCACATGGCTAGCTCAGGTGGCGGAGAAATGGCACAATGAGCTAGCTGGTGGTTGCAAGGGGCTACTGGCTATTGACTGAGAACCATCTTGGAGAAAAACAATTCTCCTAGGGATATCACCACAAAATAGTGGGTAACAAGGCCGACCTTCTATCATTAAAAAGGAAGGCCACGTCAGTGCGAGAGGCTATTCTGCAACAGAACGAGGAGCTGGAGGGCATGAGGGCGATTTGTGTCGAGTCCACAACCAAATTGTCTCACATCGGGGAGCGGCTGGAGTCCCTACTAGTGCAGCTAGAGTGCACGTTGGAGTGTCGGAGCAGCCCTCTTCAGGCATATATAGACGAGGCTGGCAGCACTATTAGGTTACCTTTTCCCATTGGAGAGAGAGAGATAATCTACCTAGTCAGATTTCATGTGTTGACCAGGATAGCGAGATGAGATGACCTGAGTTGCACAAGGTGCAGCATCTGCATGTTGTGGTTGTTCTATGTGCGGGAGTTTGTGCATTCAATCCCTCCCTTGGGGTTGGATGGCGAGAAAGTCTGTGTTGGTACCCGGTGGAGTGGTCCATGGAGATGGTAGTGGACCCGGGTGTAGCTCAGCAAGATCTTCCAAGCACTGGGGATGCCAGAAGCCCAAGTTGGCATTGGGATCCAGGGGGGACCACCTATCATTTCGCAGGTATACAGGTTGACTACAACCTGGATGGTATAGTTGACCTAGCAGTTGAGCATGCACATTTGCTAGGGGAGTTTTGGTCAACACCATTGGCCAACCAGCTTATGGGCAAACTCCTTCGGTTGTCTTGGTATGACGGTTCATGGGATCACAGGATGATCAACATACTATGGCAAGATTTTGTCGGAGGAGGTGGTACTGGCAGACCATTAGACAGTGCCTTGTATGGAGTTGGGGACTCCTCGCACTTGCATAGGCACGGAGGACACAAAGGAGCAGAGCAGTGGTGGCATCACTAATGGTACCTAGAGAGAGTCATTTCTTGGGCTCCTCAGGGAGGATTTGGAGGGGAGATCCCCTCATCGGGGAGCATGGTGATGGGACGATGAAGATGCTGATACAAGCCAGGTGTGGGCCAACGCATATGGGCATAGCTTTAGGCCATCACATCCAGGGATGGGTAGGAGCATCTAGCGTGGAGCAGTGGTCTGCAGATGGGCATGGAGACACATGGGGGGGTGTCGTAGTATGTTGGACTACGTTGTGGAGTGGTAGTGCCTCACATCGCTGTACATGCGGGGAGTGATAGGTGCAGTGACAGGTGGGACACAAGACAGTACAGGATGGTATAGCCGTAGTCGGGGGTATCCAGTGGTGTAGAGGGACAGGTTGCGGCATACAGTGGCATGTCGAGGAGTGCGGTGATGCTTGGTGGTATGTGGTGATGCATGATGCGGCGCAGCAAGCTCTTGGAGCATTGCCTCCAAGGAGACTTATGGACAGGGGCATTAGGTGTACCACTGGATGTAGCTCACCTAGGATCGATGAGGACATTGTTGAGCATCTGGGGACACCATGTTTAGTGGAGAAAGGAATTTGAGGGGGTTATCAGCAGATCCAAGGCAGAGAGAGGGTCGTCCGTAGGATTACTCTTGAGCATTTCAGAAAACTCTTGATCATACCCTTTGGGACATACCCACCCATCCTCCTCTAGTGTTTCTTACAGTCGCAGAGTGTTTGGTTGTTGCCCCTTGACATTTTCCATTCATGCAGCAGGGCATGGGAGGCTCACCCTAGGCAGTTGGATGAGACACCGCATGTCATCGGCTAGGAGGAGACTCTCCAGTTGAGACATTTGGTAGGTGCACGAGTTAACGGATATAGGATTAGGGATGGCATGGTTGACTGTCGAGATAGCCTATGTTCCACCCTTGGACTCACACTTGGGGAGGTGACCAAGAAGGAGTTGCATGGTGCTTTTTTAGCTGGACAACTTAAGGCATTAGGTGAGCATGAGGTGCGGGGGATGGTAGTCCTTGTTGGCAGGATGATTCCTAGGCTTTCGGCAGTAACTAGGCACATCATCAAGAGCTGGGACAGCAGATCTTGCTGTGTGATTTGGCAGGCATAGAGAAATTGGACCTTGGTTATTCGCGGCACAAGTTCTTGATGCTCGGTACCTACCTATTGGATACCTACAGGAGTCGAAGACAGGGAACAGAGGGGTCCCAATAGCTAGCAGCATATCACAATGACAGGCAGAGAGGATTGGGGGTTGTGGACCTCTAGTATGGTTATGGGATCCAGGGATCCAGTGGATTGGTGGGCTACTCCACTCCTCAATGAGCATGGTCAAGATAACAGGCGAACTAATTCATTCACAGGCAGACACATGGGGAATCACCGAAGCCCTCACCATAGGGCGAGGGAGATTGTTGCTCGGGATTGGGGCCATCCATGGAGTGATAGGCACTGGCACTATTGAGTCGCTTTGGCAGGTTGGGCCTAACCTCTATCATCACATAGATTATGGCCGACAGTTATGCAAGAGGAGGCTCGGGTACAAGCATGGTAGACAATTAGTGATGACTAGGGTGTCCTGGGGCCAACGAGATAGTTTCTTGTTGCGATGGGAATGGAGCCCTAGCGTCAGAGTACTTGGCGGTTCAACTACCCATAGGGGTGAGCTGGTTTCTGCAAGGGAGGGTCATCTAATTTTCCATCAAGTTTCAGTGATTCGCTAATGGCGTGGGAGACTTCATCAACATGGCAAGTTGGCCAGCAGGAGCATTTCAGGAGGAGGAAAGACTTCATTCGCATAGGGATTGAGTTGTATCTTCAGGGGCCCACAATCAGGATGCATGAGGTGGACTATTTGGTAGGGCAACTTCATGGGGATTGGGACAAATCTTTACATTGTCAGGATGCTCTACTTGTTGGCAGTAGATAGAGGGATTCTAATGCCCATATCTGGAAGGATAGTGAGGGGAGCAAGTGGTGCTTTACATTGATCAGATTGGCTTGGGATCCTGGTATCGAGGCACTCCTTCACTATAGAACAATATAGAGATCAAGGATGATCCAATGGCACATTTGGAACCATGGTGAAGTTTGCAGTGATAGTGGGGATCCACGGTGAGAGAGGGCGCTCGTTCAGGCATTGCTTGAGGACAAGCAATTTTTGGTGGGGAGGACTGTAATGTCCCCAGTTTTTATTTTTCATCTGATGGAGTTAATGGAGTTTATTGGGGAGGTGCTAAGCATAGCACAATTTTGTAAATTGAGAATTGGAGACATTTTTGGCATATAGGACTTAGGAGGGATAGAAAATTAATTTGCTAGTGGAATGTGGGAGCCACACCTATAAGAAATACACACCAGTTCGAGAGATAATCAAAGTGCTAAGGGAAGGAGGTCGAAATATTGGATGGAGAGACCCACATGAGGAGGCAAGGAAAAATTATAAATAGAATGAGCATAGAAGCTACTGGGGTCTTTTTGTTCACTCATTTATTTCCTTTGTTGCTCAAGCTGTTTAGCTGAGTCACTAGCGCTGCTTAGCACAGAGTTCTCTAAGAGGAGAACTCACCCTTCTTTTGCTAGACTTCGAGTGCCAACCTAAGGAGGCAAGCCATTGTTACTTTGGTGAAAGTGTTGTGGAGTATTGTGGTACATCTCAACAGATTCTTTCAGCCAATTCATACTCCAGGGAGGACACAGTAGAGAAATCATACCACTCATTGCAGCTAGCTTCAGAGGGTATTTTGCCGGGAGAAAATTAGTGGAGTTGCTTGAAGGAGAGCTCAGCGTTTGTGGAAAATTTTGGAGCTTGAGGTGGCTTCTATTGAGGGGAACGAATTTATCTTCCTAGAGCCTATGCAAGGGGTCACTGGACAATGTTTTTGTGGAGCTGGTTTCAACTATCTTGTGTCGGGATTTAATGTGAGACTTCTCCCCTACATCCGAGAAAACTTCCTTGATCATTCCTATTGCAGATTGAGGAGAAATAAGGAGGATTTCAGCAGATTTCACGCAGTGTTTGTTCAGGAGGGCGTAGTGCCAAAATAGGGCAATTTTGGAAGGTCGGGATTAGCCAAAACTCTTTCTGGATTTTTGTGGGTTTGTTGAGAGGAGTCTGGGGTTAAATTTGCATAATTTTCCGGGCAGTATTTAGACGAGAAATTCCCTTTTTTTCCAGCAGTGTGTTTTATTATTCAGTCGGTAATTGCAGCGTTTTGTGGGTTTTCTGGGTGGTTGGTTTGGAGCAGATTCCTTTATGGGTTTGGATGAGTATTTTTGGGAGAAGCTACAGCTGCATTTTCAGGCAATTCCGGGCATCATAGAGGGTCATTCTCAGCATTTCTAGTGCAGCAGCAGTTGCCAATTTTTGGGTCTACGCAGAAGGATATTGGGCTGAAGTTCCCTAACTCTTGGGGTCATTTCCTCCACTTGGGTTTGCTCCAGCTTTCTTATGCAAGCCCAGGTGCACTTGTTCCTTGCAATATTTACTCCTTAGAGCTCATAATTTAATAAAATGGCTCAGCTTATTAGCCCAACTTCTTGGCGTTTTTGATGGTGCATGCATGTTCATGATTTTATTTGCTATAGCCTAGTTCCTGTGTCTGTCATTAACTGTAAATTTCAATTTGGAACATTACAAAAGTTCAAAACAACATGAGCTTTTTGATGCTCCTTCATACAGATCTATGTTACCATGATTAAATAAATCAGGATCAAGTGTTTTAAGTTTTAACATCATGTCATGTTCAAGTATGCTGCTTAAGTATTCCAACCACAGAATTAAACTTATTTTTAATATGTAAAACCTCCATTTAACTTACGAAAATTCACAAGAAAAGTCCAATGAAGTCTTCACTATCTAAGTTGTATAAGGTCAGAAACAAATTATACATCACAATAATGTTAGAAAATATGCAATCATATTCAACAGATATTTTGTGGAAAGACAATACAAAGCAATGATAAATGAAAAAGATCACAGATCTTATCAGGAATATCCTTGGCACTGACAGTGACAATATGTAAGAAAGAAGACAAGCAACAGAAAGTTAAGTGTGTACTTCTTCAGTGTTCCGAGGACGAAGTAGGAGTTGGCTTGAACCCTTATATTTCCTCATCCAATCATGATTTGCAGTAGCCAATTCATCTTTATCTTGAATGACATTTTTCTCTCCAAGTATATTTTGAAAATGAAGAATATCTCTAGCTTCTATCGTAGAAAAGGAAGGATTTCTCTGTATTTTCATAGCTGCAGTTCCATAAGATCTTGTCTGGGAGTCATATAAACTTTCTAGCTCTGGAAGTGGAGGAAAATGAGAAAACCAAAAATACTTGCATGCCGATTGAAAGGGCTGTCGTTTATTCATAAGCCTCATGCTGAACTTAGGGACTTTTTTTCTATCAGTTCCCAATTGAGGTAAAACTTCCAAACATAAATTGTCTTCCGATCTATATAACTTGGAGCACATAGACGAAGCATATTCTGCACGAAAGAAACACAAAATAACATTATCTTAGAATATATAATTCCTTGGTACAAGAGTCATACATCAACTAAATCTTAGTAATACTAAGAATATAAAGATTGTGAATGCTATTTGCTTTTTCCAGTACAAAACAAAATATATATATATATATATAATATATATGTTAATCATAAAAGAGTGTTGCCTCTGCAATTATTGCTGAAAGTTGAAACACAATAATCAGCTGCAAACTGGAGTCAAAATTTGTATCACATTATTGCCACTTCTGTACTGAACTGTCTTGTTGACCTATTTTTGGTCATTTGTTGGACATTAATAAACTTATCTTATCATTCTTCCTTCCAGTAGATACTAGTATCCAGTGCAGATTTTGCTCTTGATAGTCAATTGACCTACTTTTGTGGTCATCTGTCAGACATTAATAAAATTATCATGTCTTCTCTTATCTCTTCACCATTGCAGGAGAATGCTCCAGAATGGAAATTTTCCCTTAAACTTTCAATACCATTTTAAAAGCTTCAGTTTGAAAATGAAATGTGAAGACACTCAGATTATACAAGTTGATGAGGGACAAGCTCAATCAGTTAAGACTTAATTGAATAATTCATTCAGATAAGTATAATTAACAAAAAGTGTTAGCAATACTTCAAAAGAAACCTACATAAGTGGAATTAGTGTCCTAAATAATAGATAATAGCTAGTGATTTATTTACATGGAATAACACACATACAAATGCATAATAAAGAACACTATATATACTTATTAATACAGCAAATGCAATTGGTAAGTGGTGATTCAATACACTCGAGAACTTAACCCACAAAAAAATTCGATGTATAAAATCATGAATATTATTTTCATTTGTATATATCCAACTCAGCTCCTACAATGTCTTGCATGTTTACGTTTCTACACTACATGAAAACTAGCCACGGCATAGCCTTACGTGTCCTTAACCTCTGTCCTCTCTATAATAGAGGTGTACACAAATATCACTGCGAGCCTTTTTTAAACATTCAGTAAAGCAAGTGCATATAATCAATCATTTGCATGTGGAAGAATTCCAGCCATAATAACTCATGATGAATTCGTTACAATCTACATAAGCCAAAGAGATACATTTTGCAGCTGCCAAATAATCACAGCCAAAAGAATTTCTGGGCATCTTCCAATGATCACAGCCAGAAGAGTCACATTGCAGCTGCTAAATGCCCACTAGTTAGGCTTGAGTTATAACTGATCAAGAATAGCAATTTATCAGTACTAATTTATTTTGATGGCACATCTGACAATCAAACTTTTATTAGCAATATTATTCCTTAAAGAATTTGTAATGTCCTAGGGTAACTTTTGTCCTCAGGGTTATAGGGTTTGCAAGATGAATTGTGTTGCTTTTCACAGAATTCCTTTCAACTTCAGACAGGGATAATATAAAATACACAACACTGTAATTGAGCAGTAAACTCCACAACACATCGATGACTTGGAACAGTACAGTTTAACAACTAATCCAGCACTTCTGATCTATAACAATGGCAGTTCCACATAACAGCAGTAATACAAGGATTCATCAAAACAATTCCAGTTATTAAATGAGTTCACCCTAGGGCTCTTGCAACAATGAGGACAGCCCTGATAACATGAAACACTACTAATTAAATCCAGTTCGGCTATTGCTAACAACTCACTAATTAATCAACAGTAAGCTTCCAAACGTCCTAGCAATTGCCAGCTGGACTATGATGTTCAAAGATCTGCTTCACTGTCAGGTAGGGTCTGTAACAAGCCTTTCAACCTTCAAGTTTGCCCACTGTCTTGTGTGTTGCAATCTGCAATTTTGGCTGATCATACTGCAGGCAAATTTCGGCCTGTAGTTCCCTGTGGCTCTCTGCGGCATGCAGTCCTACAGTGCTGTCTCGCTGTTTTCACCGCTATGCTGTCCCTTTTGGGCCTTCCCTATTAGCAACAACAACACTCTGCTCTTCAACAGGCCGCAGATTGAGTCCTTGTTCACTAGCTGTACAGACAGACAAAAAGGGGAAGTTCTGATCCCGGAATAGGGACCTCACTGTCCTAAATTTTCCCTCAGTGCCTCCCAAAAAAAATCACAAAAATCCGCTGCACAGGATACTCTGTGATTGGAGTCATAGGAAGACTTCTGCTGCTCTAAAACAAACCGTTGTATAGATTTTCCTTGCTAACCAGACAGATCCAAGCAGCTTAGAAGAGAATGTTGTGCCAGAACAGTGAAAAAATGTGTCTAGGTAGGGTGGGATCACCTCCACTGAAACGAATCAAGAACAAAGGGTCTTGAAACCCTCAGAGCCTCAGGCTCAAGCAGTGTTATAATGACTGAACCAGATCGGCCGGTTCAGACCGGTCCGACAGTTTTGAGGCAAAAACCGGTTCGAACCGGTGACTTGAACCGTTTTTGTCTGGTTCAATACAGTAACGCCACATAGAATGCAGCAAGTGGGGCCTGTTTTGCTTTTTTCTTTTAATGTTTGTCTTAGTTAGGAACTAACCCAGAATAAGTGCCTAATATTCAAGCATATGGCCCTACTATTGCTATGCACTTCATATTTACTTACATTTTAAGTAAATTTAAGTAAAGTGACATATTTACTTAAATTTTAACATTACCATGAAATGACTCAGGGTGTTTGAGAGTGGTTTTCACCTCATTGGATTTCACATGGAAAAAGTAGAATTTTAGATCTCACTCAAAATCCAGCAGACTTAACAATTAATTTTCCAGGATTTCAAGATTGGGGGGATTACAATGCTACATTGGATTTTCTTATCTACGAGGATATGGAACTAGTATTTAATCAAGAGCACCAAGCCCTCTATGTACCTTAATGTTAGTGCCATTAGTTGTTGAACTCCTCTATCATGAGCCTTCTAAAAAAATACCCATCACTCAAACAAAATCTTGACTTGGCATGCTATCACTTTCTATCTTATTTTAATGCTTAGAGGGTGATATTGATGACAAAGATCCCAATATAGGTAATGATTTTAATGATATGTAGGTATTTGTTGTAGCATAAAAAAAATTTGGATGCTAGAGGCCATGTGGAGCTTGTTTGCTCATGTATTTTCAGTTTAGAGATGGATTGCACTCGGTACTATTTTGGTTATTTGCACCCTTACATGCTATATAAAATAAGAAACTTTTGCGTATTTGTGTATAAAGAGTTTGGATTCATATGGATGCACATGAATATATATGTTTTTCTTTAAAATTCCGAATATTTTATGTGTTTTTGGTTGACTGGTTTTTGGTCCGGCTTTTTTACCAATTTCCGTACGGTTTTAATCCAATTCTCGGTCCCAGGGGGCTACCGGTTCTGATAACTATGGGCTCAAGAAAATCATAGATACCCAATCCAAAATGATGATCCAAAATGATTCATACTCTCCTCTATTTATAGATTCCCTCGTGGGGTTCTCAAATGCAAGGGGTTGCAAGTGCAACCCCCAATTTGGGCTTTTTTGGCCCCAGCCAACCCAGAATTTACCCAATGCTGCCCCAAACATTGGAGATAATAGGATTTTACCCCTTTATCAAGACTATAGCCTACGAGGTTGGATAGGCTATTTCGTCCTCCCATGGGCAATTAATCCATAGGAGATTGTTATGCTTGCTGCCTGCACCTACCAGTTAGTGAGAAAAGCCCTTAACCCCACACGGTGTGGTTACTGGCAAGAACTAAGAAAAGGGCCTCTCACATATTCCCAACTCTCTCTGTTTAAGCTATCTCCTAGGTTAGCTAACGAGGGTGGTCCCTAATGAAAAGTTATATGATATGAGTCTCTAGGAGAAAGGTTAATTTGGATTATTTGTCAAAAAACAAATTGTTTCCAAGAATTAAGCAAACTTATGAATAAATGCGCAGATTTCAATGATATATTCAAAGTATAGACCAGTGCCTTCAAATAAATAACAATAGCTTGCTCAAAAATGAAATCAAGATACAATGATAAACAATCTTGCAAAGTCAAATGTTACACCAAGATAAGCATATAAACTTCGATTGCAACTATAAAGGAGATAGTACTTGAAAGTAAATGCCCAAATGACAAGATAATGACATCAATTACTCATGAGCTTAAATGATCATCAAAGCAACAACATATGAAATAACTTTGAAATAGAATTGCATCAATGAAATAATTTCCAAGTTACAAGAAATTTAAATGTTGCAAAAGTAAAAGAATTCACAATACTTGCATAATAAATGTCTCTTGAAATAAAGTGATATAAACAAGACTCAAGTAAATCCAAGATAGCATAAGGAGGAAAATTGCATTTGCAAGTAAAGTAAAGATGTGATGTAGATGTGCTCTTCGTTTATTTTATTAGTTGCATTCAAAAGCAGTTTCAATTGAACTCATATCCCCATACCTCACCCTCGCCCGAAAAGTCGGATCTGACAATGAGGAATCAATAGAGGTGGAGGATCTATAAATTCTATACAACCAACTTAAATTGGAGCTAAATTTTAATGATGCTTGGTGCATGTAAGATTTCCCAAAGTAGCTTTGCAAAAGGAAACTTTAACTCGAGAGATTAGTTTGCCATAAAATAAATGGTTACTTTGAAAAATGGAATTGCGGCATTGCCCAAATACACAATGCATCAATACTCAAGATATGAAAATCTTACACAAAAATGAGGCATAAGTGAACTTTAGACAATTACTAAGCTAAATGTATCAAGTTAAAGAGGTGCTTGCATAAAAATAAATTGCTATGAAATGGAATGTAACTTGTGACTTGTAGCAATCAATGTTAATGGTGCAAGCGAATTGTAGTGAACTTTTGGAAAGGGAATGTGATGTGTAGTTATTTTAATTTCCAACTTAAAGCATGCATAAGATGTGATATAAAAAAAATAGAAATGTTAGAGCCAACAACTCAATCCAATCGCAACCTCTCTCCCAAAGTGGAGAGATATGGATGCCAATGGGTAAAACCCACGCTCCCACAAAAAGAGAAATTTTATTATTATAGTTTACAATGACGGTTAGGGCCTCTTAGAGGGCAGCCCAAAAAGTTGATGGGAACAATATAATAATAGCTCTTTGAATAACAACGAAATCCCCACAAGAATGGGAGCCTCAAGAGAGAAGAGGCAGTACAATTAGAAATTAGAAGCTCCAAAGTGATGCACCACCTAGCTTCTTCCACAAGCACTCCTTATGCCCACGGTCTCCTTGGAAATGAATTTTTGGAGCTTGAGAGAACCTACAAGGAAAAATGTTAGAGATGCAAAACTAAAACCAAATTAGTGTGAAAAGAGAGCTTGTAAGTGAGTAATAATGCTACAAAATGAAATACTAAAAACTAAATCAAGTGATGGGAAAAGACCCCATCACTTGTCTAGCTTATGAAAAGCTCTTGACTATCTAGATAAGAAATGAAAGCACAAGAGTAAAAGATGAAGATTTGCTTGAAATAATTGACTTAAGCAAAAACTATGTCAAAAGGATCCCTGCAAAACCAACACTTTCGAAAGATAAGCTTATAAGATTCAAATAACGATAGGAGCTCTTTGAAGGCAATGCCAAGAGTGGGTTGGTCTCTTGAAGACTTCCCTTCACACTCGCTACTCAATCCAAAATGTCCTCCACAAAACTTTTACATTAACTCATATGGATTAAATCAATAGACAATGATAAGAAAACTCTAGAATTTGTATGAAAATAGATAGAGTTGTCTAGCCTAGAGAATATCAATAAACCAATTGTAAACATAAGATAGTTGTATATTCACAACTTTGTAAAAGCATATGAGAAAATACAAGATAAAACATATGTATAGAATTATACCATCATTGAATCAAGCATATACTCCAAAAGAGAAACACCCACGAATGAACCCCAAAGACTTTTGTATTCGTATGAAGAACAAATGTACATAGGAGCAGAGTCTCCCCAAGCACAACAGCTCGTAGTAAAAGATACATAATGGGAGCCCAATGGCTCAATTTATAGAAGAATGTAAAAAATCCCAATGTAGTGTTGATTTGGGGTAGCATCGGATGTGCTCTAGCCATGAAAATTGGTGGAGAGGCTAAAGCACATGAGATTTCCAAGACCCAGAAATGGTTTGTACAGAATGTACACGGTTTGGGAGATATTAAAATATTTAATATTTTTAATGGGGTTCCTAAGTCTAAACTTAGGAACAATAAAATATTAATGGGTGTTAATATAAAACTAGGTTAGAAGGTTCCAAAAGTCATGGATCAAACCAAATCTAATCTTAGCTATTGATTAGAGATTTAATCTCGGTCATTGAAGGACCAACGAGAAAAGTATAAGAAGAGACTTGACGGCCAGTTGGAGAATAAACCAGAGTGATCAATCATTCATTTTGCTAGAGCGGGGTTGTTAAGCAAAGTTGAATCAGTGACCAGCAGCGAGGGGTAGTGAGTACTGGGCAGAGAGGTAGAGACAGTACCAAGAGACCAGCGCAGAAGCAGAGAGCAAGAGCAGCAGCCAGAGCAGGCCACGTAGAGCCCAGTAGAGACAGCGCAAAGCCCAGAGGGACTGTGTCATCCACATAGAAGGCAGAGGGAGTGACAGAGGGTCCCAGAGGTTGCACAATGCCTCAAAGCGCTAACACAAAGGGTCCTGGGGCTGACGCAGAGGCCAGAAGGGCCAACGCTGAGCTTCATAGTCATCGGAGAGGATTTCATGGGATAGGTTTTTTGAATACCTGTTTTCAAATAGAGAGGTATTGCTGTCGTGTATTCTTCTCTGTCGGGTGAGCCGGTTAGGCACCCAGTTGTACTCAAGGAAATACTGCATAATAATAAACCCTCAGAAAAGTTGCACCGGTTTTCCTGCATTGGGTTTTTCCGGGGACATTTGTCCAAAAATAACAGTGTCACTTGTGTGTTTGTTTTCTTTCAGCTGATGATCTGTAGATGTTGTGATTGTATTGTGTTTATTTCGGTATTTAAATATTTTAATAGCTTGTTCAGAATTTACAAGTAGAAGAAATAAACCAGCAAAATATAGACTAATTTTCTAACGGATAAACTTAGAAAATTCAACATGGTATCAGAGCATGGTTGCATATCACAGGAAAGCTGAAGGCATCAGTTGACCAGAGCATTTGCAGCAAATTCAGCTGTCCCGAGTGACAGAAGTTGATCCTTGCGGAAGCGACAGAGGAAGGGTTGACGTAGAGGGATTGTGTCATCAGTTCGAGCCTGAGAAAGGCCAGTGCAGAGGCTGAGGAGGACAGAAACAAGCTCACGCAGAGGCCAGGAGCGCTGAAGCAGTTGGCTGAGGGAGCTATTTTGCTAGTGTCAGGATTGCGCAGAGCCAAGAGGCTTAATCCTTCGGTTGTTGGGGCAAAGGAAGTTGTGGGCAGTTTGCAGGAGCAAAGCTGGTGGGGTACTATGGTCAGAACAGTACCTAACAAGGCAAAACCAAGGTAGAGGGAGTTGTTGCCGAGGCGGATTTCTAACCAAGGAATCTGGATCAGTGTTGCAGTGGCATAAACGATCGGAGAGGGACAACTTGACGATTAGCAGAGAACTTCCAGGAGGGAAGTAGCGACTCAGAGGGAGTCGAAGAGAGAACTTCCAGGAGGGAAGTAGAGACTCAAAGGAGTCGAAAGGAAGAGCAGCAAGATGGAAACAGATGACGATTGTGCCATGAGTGCTCATATGTCACTAGAGAAGAAGTGGGGAGACATCGAGTTGTAGTCAGGAGGACTACAGAGGATGAAGGGCAGGATCCTTGAGGTACCCAACCTCTTGGATTATACCTTGCTACGGGAGCCCCGAAGAGGAGTAGCAGAACTAGCGGATGTAGGTAGAGACGAATGCGGATGAAGCGACAGAGAGTGCTACAGTGCAGGAGTCCCCAAGCAGCGCGAGGCTAGCAAGTTGCAACAGTGCGAGAGGCACGGGAGTGTTGCAACGGTGCAGGATGGAACAAAGAGGTGTGCAACGGCGTGAGATGCAGGGAGTTGTTGCAGCAGCGCAAAAGTCAATAGAGGGAGCACTTGTTAGTGACAGAGAGGGATTCAACATCGAGAGTGTTTCTAGCCTGACAAGGATGTCAGAAGTTGGGTGGATCAATTACTTACTTCTTAGTAGCTGAGTTGCAGTGCAGTAGCAGTTGGCAGTAGCACGATGCAGCATGATGAGAGGGGGATGCAGTGCAAATGCAATGTTGGGAGGATGGACCAACAACAGCACGGATGCAAAGGGAGCTTCCTTACGGATGCAGCAGTGGCAGTGGCAGGGCCATGGGCAGCAGTACAGGATGCAGCAGTGCAGAGGATGTTAGGTAGGGAGGCCTAGCATTAGCACAAGTATCGGTGCCAGATAATCAAAGTGATGCTCAGTGAAGAGTATTACTAGAGCACAGTCCTTGCTAAGAGGGAGTGTTGATTTGGGGTAGCATCCGATGTGCTCTAGCCATGAAAATTGGTGAAGAGTGCTAAAGCACATGAGATTTCCAAGACACAGAAATGGTTTGCGCAGATTGTACCTGGTTTGAGAGATATTAAAATAATTAATATTTTTAATGGAGTTCCTAAGTCTAAACTTAGGAAAAAAAAAATATTAATGGGTATTAATATTCAGCTGGATTAAAAAGTTCCAAAATTCATGGATCAAGTCAAATATGATCTTAGCCGTTGATTAGAGATTTAATCTCAGCCATTGAAGGACCAACGAGAAAAGTATAAGAAGCGGCTTGAGGGTCAGTTGGAGAATACACCAGAGTGATCAATCATTCATTTTGCTAGAGCAGGGTTGCTAAGCAAAGTTGAATCAGTGATCAACAGCGAGGGGCAATGAGGTACTGGGCAGAGAGGCAAAGACAATGCCAAGAGACCAGCGCAAAAGCAAAGAGCGAGAGCAGCAGGCCACGCAGAGCCTAGCAAAGACAACGCAGGGCCCAAAGGGACTGTGTCATCCACGCAGAAGGCAAAGAGAGTGACACAGAGGGTCCCAGAGGCCGCGCAGTGCCTCAAAGGGCTGACGCAGAGGGTCCTGGAGCTAACGCGGTTCATCAGGAGGCTGACGCAGAGGCCAGAAGGGCTAGTGCTGAGCTTCAGAGTCGCCGAAGAGGGTTTCGTGGGACAGGTTTTCTGAATCCCTGTTTCCGAATAGAGAGGTATTGCTACCATATATTTTTCTCTGTCGAGTGAGTTGGCTAGGCACCCAGTTGTACTCAAGGAAATACTGCATAATAATAAACCCTCATAATAGTTGCACCAGTTTTCCCGCATTAGGTTTTTCCGGGGACATTTGTCCAAAAATAACAGTGTCACTTGTGTGTTTGTTTTCTTTCAGCTGATGATCTGTAGATGTTGTGATTGTATTGTGTTTATTTCGGTATTTAAATATTTTAAATAACTTGTTCAGAATTTACAAATAGAAGAAATAAACCAGCAGAATACAAACTAATTTTCTAACAAATAGACTTAGAAAATTCAACATGTAGAAGTGATTAAGCAAGTGGCATGAGGTGACAATCCCAAAGAGAAATTCGAATTTGTTGGATGGAGCTCCAATGCCAAGTGTAAAAATTGATTTTTGGCAATTGGACATCATTTTATTCTTCCCTTATGTGTCAAATTCGGGGTTTCCCTTAGCTGCTGCTATGTGTGTTGAATGGTGGAAGAAATGGGCAGCAAACTCCATGAAAATCTCAACCAAACTATTGTGTGATGCCACCACTACAAGATGAGCCCAATTTGCCCTGCGTAGAAGATGCCAAAACTGTTGTGCATGTAGAGAGTTGTTGTGCATAGATGCTGAGGAAAAGGGCCTGCGTACAAGTGTAATATTGGTGGAATAATAAAGAGACAATACTCCATAATAGTCTCAACAAATATTTCCCATATCTTTCAATAGTTTCTCTAAATAGTGGGTTGATTTCCTTGCTTGCTTATTTGGTACTTGGATTGTGGGCCCTAGGATGCCCCATCCACTTTATAATTTAACCTTTGATTTCACCTTCATTTTCCATGTCAAACTTTGACTTATTTTGACATTGGAAAAAATTATAAATTTTTCCAATTATTCAATTTTTTCTCATTCTTTGCCACTAACATTAGAAAAAATGGATTTTGAGGGACTATAAGTCGTTTTTTGAC
The DNA here is from genome assembly GCA_000404065.3 of Pinus taeda. Taxonomy (NCBI): domain Eukaryota; kingdom Viridiplantae; phylum Streptophyta; class Pinopsida; order Pinales; family Pinaceae; genus Pinus; species Pinus taeda. The sequence continues at coordinate 45,851 of APFE030525491.1, forward strand.
CCTCAAAGTGGGTCCTAAGATAATGTTGGGCCTTTAAAGATGAATTTCGAGTAGTCACATGCCC
>APFE030525507.1:0-39858 GCA_000404065.3 Pinus taeda
GTTTTGCAAAGCATCGTTCTCATTGATCTCCCAATAGTTTAACCAGGCCCTTGTGTCCTTACGCCATCCTCGGTTAAGGCTTAGGTGATTTTGGCTGGAATTTAAAGCTAGCTTAGGAAGTCTATGATTGTCTATGTTATTGAGCTTGTGCTTGTACATCAGAAACCTGAGCATAGCCAGGCTCTCAATAGAAGAAAGACCTGCTTCTATAAGGAGAATAGGGTATGGTGTATTACTTTTAATTTTGAGGTTATAAGTTATAAAACGCTTCTGGATTTGCTCAATCTTCCTCCATGATTCTCTGGAGATGCTGCAGCCCCAAACTTCACAGCGATATAAGATAACAGGAGTGACTAAAGTTTCAAAGAGGAACTTCTTTTTATCCACATTATAGGTTCGCTTTTTTACAGTTATTTCAAGACCAAATAAGCTTCCATCCCCATTGATCCTTTCTCAATGCTATGGTTCCAGTTGAGCTTGTGATGGATATCAATTCCTAGGTACTTGTAAGAATACACTTCTTCCAGGTTATTATTGTCATAAGTAAAATTAGCGCAAGTGTCCTTCTTAGATTTGATAATCATAACTTACAATGTCATCCAAATAGGTATAGCTATTATTTAATGGTTATATTTACAAAGTCTTTTAGCTTTTGAAAAAGAAAAGACAAATACAAATAATCGTTACTTTTATAAATCTAATTATTAATGAAATTTGTTTAATTTTATCCTCTTTAATATTTTTAATTATATTAAATATTCATTTAAATCACTCAAAAGTATATTATTGTAAATAATCTATTTAATCAACCAACTTGACATTGTGCTCTATATTACTTTACATGTATGAGAAAATAGCATTGCAATCTACAATAGTGAAGAAGAATGAGAATGAGTGGAAGTGTTACTTTGAATTAAAATTGATTGTAAAAGGATAATATGAATATATCTCCTCCTTTCTTATTCAATCCTTTTGAATCAAATAACCTTTCTTTATATAGTAGTTTATATGGTGTGAGCTCAGTTTTATTTGAGATTATTTTGTTTTTTTTGTTTTTAATTAAATATTAAAAGTGAGTATGAATTGTAATAATTATAGTTATGAGGTTGTGGTCTAATGATTATGTGTGGAGGTTTGGTCTCTATGAGTTCTTTAGTATAATTCTAATGCTAAGTAGAAATATGTACACTTAAGAGTTGTTTTATGTGTAATTTTTTCAATTGAAAAAAAAAATATAATAATTATATGATTAAAAATGATTGATATAATTTAATTGTACTATTTTTGTATTCTTTTAAATTAATGGTATTTATTTGGGTTAAGTCATCAATGTGTATGATATTTTAGAATGGTAGACCAAGATAAGGTATAGTTCGCTAGTGACTAACATTGACCATGTGTAAATATCATTGACAATGGTCATTATGATTAGTTGAATATTGAATTGCAAATTGTTGTAGATATTTTACTAAAACAATTTGTTACAATATAGCTTACAATTTTCATATTATGTAAGTTGTTTTCCTGAATCTTGTATTTTTTATATGTATCTTATCACTTGAATTTAAGAAATAATTGAAACTTGAATATGAAGAGTAAGCATAAAATGCACATGATCCACATAAATCAACAGAAGATTTAATTTTGGAAACCTAAAATAAGAGAAAATCCAACTATATGTTGAGCCTTATGATCTACAACCTTTTCTTTGACTACCAAAATACACATTAAAATGGATAACCACTAACTATGGAGTTACCATATGACATTATGACATCAATGGCTTCCACAAAATCCTCCTTCTCCTTTGTCATCCTCTCAAAATACAACTTATATATGGTTTTTCTCAACTATGCAACAAGTACAATAGTAAATAATAGAATCTCTTCTCCTCCTACAAGCCCAATATCTAACATAGCTCAAAAATTTTCTACGATTAGGGATTTGATTTCCCTAAATCAACTATAAGGTTTTTGGAGCTTCTAGAATCTTCTTAAAAATACACATGTGAATAGCCCTACATGTGCTGTAATGAATGTTGATGTGGTATCCACTTATACCATGGTGGTCAATGAAGGAGTTCAACTTGTGGTGGGCATAAATTTCACATACAATCTTCCATTGAGGTAATTCTTGCATATTTGGAAAGCTCTTAATGTGTAGAATATGATGTCCTTGTCAAAATAACAATCTAAACACATAAAGAAATATAATTTAATGCCTCAAAATGGCACCAAAATATTTCAAATGATTTTCAACACCAATTTTCCACACTAGGACTTGTCAATAAAATGGGCCTACAAATTTATTCCTCTAATTTTTTGAACCTACAAAATATCAAGATGGATGGTTTTTTGTTTGATGTTCCATTACAAACCAAATATGGTTAACCTTGTTATATTATGGCTACCTGACAATGCTAAGTTATGGTTGGTTGACTATGTTAGAAATGGCTACTTATGATTGACAATGATTAACCAATGTTGATGGTGGTTACCATGGTTGATTGTGTAACTACAATTGCCTATGATTTAATTCCACTATAGTTGAACTTATCTAACCATATTTGACTATAATGAACCATTATTGACCATGGATGAATTTAGTAGACCATGTTTGATTAACTATGAGTTTGCATAGGTAATTATGGTTTACCATGTTTGGTTATGACTTACTGTTGTTGACCATAGTTGGATCCGATTATGTATGGTGTCTTATGTTGAATGTTATTTATTATGATTAACACCAATTGTGGTTAACTATGTGTTCTTTTCTGAACAACCCCCCTTTATTTTTAAAAAAAATAAAGGGTCCCTCATATAGAATTCTAGAAATATTGCATTGTGTTGTATTTGGATTCCTATTTTTAGTGATTTTTAGTTTTATTAATATTCTATTTTTTATTTCTATCATCTCATTCTCATTCATACCTTTCAAAGAATATAAACTTAGCCTCGTTTTGACTCCGGGATCAAAATTTATGATTCTTTGAAATTTTTCATTTTTTAATCATTTTGATTGCATGCCATGTAATCTTATATAAGACATGTCAGTAATGGCACATGAAAAATTTCATTATTATATCTTTATATTTCATTCCAGGATTATTCTTACTTTTTGAAGTTTTGTGTTTTTTAACTGTTTTGATTCTGTGCCATGTAATCTTATATATGACATGTCAGTAATGCTACATGGAAAATCCCATTATTATATCTGTATATTTTATTCCACTTTTATTCTTAATTTTTTCTTTTTCATTTACTTTTTTTTATTATATTTTTTTATTCTATTAGACATGTGAGTAATGGCATGTGAAAAATCTCATTATTATATCTTTATATTTCATTCCAAGATTACTCTTATTTTTTCAAAATTTATGGTTGTTTAAGTTTTCAGTTTTTTAACCACTTTGATTGTGTGCCATGTAATCTTATATATGACATTTGAGTAATGCTACATGGAAAATCTCGTTATTATATCTGTATATTTTATTTCACTTTTATTTTTAATTATTTTTTCATTTATTTTTTTTTCACTCACTTTTTAACCAATTTGATTGTGTGCCATGTAATATTATATATGACATATCAGTAATGCTATATGTAAAATCTCGTTATATTTTATTTCACTTTTATTTTTAATTATTTTTCATTTACTTTTTTTTCACTCACTTTTTAACCAATTTGATTGTGTGCCATGTAATATTATATATGACATATCAGTAATGCTACTGTAAATCTCGTTATTGTATCGTGTATTTCTTATTCATGATTATTTTTTTTTCATATACTTTTTTTATATTTATTTTTATTTGGTTTATTTCTTTTAATTGATTTTTTAAAATATCTCATTTTTCTCCTCAGAACCCAACTTGCCTTTGCCAATTATGTTTAATTTGAGGTCTACTACCACTTTATACATTATTATATTTAATTTTTTTGTTTTTTTTATTGAGTTCCCATGTTTAATTTGAGGTTTATATTTATCTTTATTTTTTTTCTTTTATTGACTTGCGATAATAATGTTTAATTTGAGATTTATAAAATATGGCTCATGGGTCCCTCCATTATACCTTACATATTATATTACATAATAAACTAAAACTCACAAATCATTATACATATTTTACATTTCTTTCACCTTGTGCACGTGGTATAATCCGTTTGAAAATGTAAATTAATAGTTGAAATCATTCCACGAATTAAATCAAGGGATACTAAGCATCAACTTCCCGGAAACATATCTTGAGTTCTACGACTCCAAATTAAGCGCAGTATAGCTTGTTGGAAAGAGAATATTGAGGAAAGAAATCTGAAGAACAAAAAAAATCATCAAATCTACAATCCAAACATCTCAAAAATTGAGTATAAAAAAGATATGATGAAATTTCATTATTTTGGGTTAATTTTGTAAATGAAACTTGTTGCCAAAATATTTTGTTACGTTTATAAATATGTTATCTATCTAAAAATTGTAACAATGGAGAACAATTTAGTTTAGATTTTGGAATTTGTTACTAATTTGCAAGAATAAAGTTTTCTTTGAATGATTAGTTTCAACTCTTTTAGATTGAGTTTTTCTTTAAGATTTAATATGCTTTTAATGATAATTTTGTCACTATTTTTCAAAGAGTTTGTGGAAGGTTTCTACCACTTTGAGCTTCAATATTTATGGATTGCAAATATAGATGGGAAAAAGGGATTACCTAGATCCCAAAAAATGAGAAAAGATATCTTAAAGTTTTCATGAACAAAATTCTATTTTTAAATTGAATTATGTGATTATAAATAAAGAGTATATAGAAGAGAAAGTGGTTGGAATTTGATATTGTAATTTGCCTTTTAATAGTCAATCTTTTGAAGACCATTTCACATATTGACATGTTCCTGGTGTTGTGAATTAAATGGTGTGAGATTTATTTTAATTGCTTGATAATCACAATTGGCAATTATGTTCTATGCTCATTTTCATATCAATTTATGCAGAATACTAATATGTTCTTGTAATTATTTATTTTGAAACAATTGAGTTTGTACATTATTCGGATTTGTTATCTATCTCTCGTTCATCAACATAAATCTCATATATATAAAGTTTAGTTTAACATTTTTCTCTAACTAATGAGATAGATTTATGATTTTGTTATTAAAATAGTTTTTCTCTCAATTATTGCATGCAAGAAAGCATAAAAAGTTCAAAAACTATAATCATTTCTTGGATAAGCCCTTTAAATAGGTCTTAAACATCAATCTAAGTGGTTGATTGAGCCCGCACTCCACTCAGGGATATCACCAACCGAAACATCCATAATATTTTTCCAAGTATTGTGTTTGGGTGATCCCTAACACTTTGTTGTTTAGATTGTTCAAGCCACATTTAGATGCAATAAACAATTTGTTAAAAAATGTTTATAGTAAATTGCTAATATTAGTTTACATCACATTAGAGGAAATTTTAGCCTAAAAGTGGCCTGCTAGGGAAAAATAATAAAACAATACGAAAACGATAAAATAATAGTTATTAATTTTAGAGGGAAAAGAAGAAAACTACTTGTATTGTTGTATTTTTGGCCTATCTCCTTATACATTTACTCAAATTTCAAGTGTAGATACTCATTGGATGAAAAATTAAATTCTAGATCTAACGAGTATCCATTATGCTTATTTTTGAGAAGACTCACATTGAAAAAATTGAATATACATTAAAAAATCATGTTGAACAAATTTGTTTTATTGTATCTTCAATTTTTATCTGTGTGGATCTTTTCAAAAGTATGCATAATGGGTACTCTTTGGATGCGTAAACTAATTATGCATCCAACGAGTGTCTACACTTGAAATTTTAGTAAACTTATAATAAGATAAGCCAAAAATACAATTTAAGAAAGTAGTTTTTTTTTCCCTTCAAAATATTTACATGTGCCTCTTTCTAAATTTAAAGTATTTTGATTGGTTTACATATTATTTACGTAAAAATTTCATGGCCACTTTTAGTCTAAATTTTCCTCTAATGTATATTTTCCATAGATTAATTTAGTTTTTATCATTTACTTAGGTTAGAAAAACATAGGCAACTGGGCCTTTGCTCGAAAGAGTATATAACCACACCAAATGAATTGGGGTCTTATTGGGACCCTGATCAAGCCAATACTCACTCATTGTAGGAGGGATTCTTCTGTCAAACAATAAATTCACGCTAAAAGGAGGGAATAATGACATTTACCTATCGAGCTTTACACATTAAGTTATTTATTTTTAACAGCTCTTTCCCAAATACCTATTTGGAGTTACATCTCTTGACGAGTATCTTGTAGCACTCGATTAAAGATACGAAATATTTTGTTGAAAATAAAATTTGATGGCGAAGGTAAAATTACAGCATATGAACATATTAATTAATTTATTAAAAAATGTGTTTCTTATAACATGCTCCATCAAGGTGTCATGTGTAGATTTTTCACGGTTTCTTTCCTTGATCGCGTGAAGAAATGGTGCGAAACATTGTCAGATGCATTTATTCATTCCTTGTGCTAGTTTAGAAATGATTTTTTGTTATTTATTATTATTATTATTTTCCTCAGGCAATAATCGGACGTTCTATTCAACAAATCAACAAAAAATTTACATAATATATATGAGAGCAAAAGTCACATGCGCATTCACTTTACAAACCCCAAATCTTAAGAGTGTCACCCTTAGAAGTACAGATATATCTGCAAATCTGAGCCGTCGATCTCCGACCATTGAAGTTCGTGTAATTGATGGGAATCTGCCACCCAAGATGTGCATCAATCTTGGAACTATTTTTCACTTTGTCATTAACTTTACCGAAAGTCCGATTGTGCTTGATTTGATGCCTGAAAATGCGGGAAACTATGGCCACACCATCTCGGTCCCACCGCCAACTAGCCTTTTCAACCTTAGCCCTCCATCTATTACCTCTCGATCTGATGAATACGAAGAATATCGTGTGGACTACATGCACGACCATTACTTCTGCGATGAAGGCGGTATTTCCTTTGTGTTTGGAGCCACATGTTGCATGATCAATGGCATCACATGCATTTCTTAAAAACTGTTTAAGTAAATAGAGCCGCTTGAAAACCAGGGCTACTATAGTAAAACTACCCCAGTCCCATCCCCAACAAGCACTACCGTTCGTAGCCCTAGATATCCTGCCATCCAATCCGACGACTAAACCTGATCTCGGTTTGAAGAGATGCGCAGGGTGTACCAGGTCGATGAAGGCGATATTCTCAACCTGTCGAAGGCCACTTGTAGAACCATTTGTGGCATAAAAGTCTTTTTGGTGAAACCACTTTTGGCACCTTTGAGCTTCCAATAATTCTAGTAATGGCTACCAAACCCCCCTTCTCTGAGAAGAAGCCCCAGATCCATTTTTTGGTTTTCCTCTCCTTCTCCTCTACCTGCCATTCCTTTGTCTTCATATCCTGTTTAAGGCCCAAAACTTAGCCCGTCTGTCGTTCATGCCTTTAACTTTCATCATCTGAGATTTCTGTTAACTGATTTCCTTTGGAGTTTTGGTGATGCTCCCTATCTTCACATGCCAGAGTACTATTGTCCTCACAAGTTGTCCAGACTAGACAGTCTCCCAAACTAGGCACTTGTTTTCTCATGTGTAGATCACTCCTTCATGGCTAATTTGTTCGCCAACCCGTTGGCCTCTCTTCGCACATGAACAAAGCTCAGAGTTTTAAGTGTTCTGAGGTGAGACTAAACTCTATGAAACACTTGCGATAGTCTCCAATTCCTTGAAACTTTATCTGGTGCTAAGCTAATGCTTATTCTTTTAACTGAGTTAATCATTAATTCTGAGTCTACCTCTATAACTGTACTGGGTAGATTGTAATCTGTTAGGATCTCTAAGCCTTGCTTAATGGCCATGAGTTTCACCATATTGTTGGTGGCCCTCCCCAAATGACTATGAAAGATAACTTGGATATTGCCCTTTGCATTTATGATGGCACCTCCGTAGCCAGCATCCTTTGGGTTCCCTTTTGAACCTCCATCAATGTTTAATTTCATGAAGCCATGAGGGGGAGGTTGTCAGAAGGCTTTGTTTTTAGTTCTTTGCCTTGCTTTCTTATTGTTATCTGTTGTATCATAAGCTAGAAGACCCAACTGTTCGAGGATGAGGAAGCCTCTTTGAACAGGGGGTTTCTTGGGAGGTTGCTTCATAAAGACTTTAACTGTTTCTCTGAGCTGATTAAGAATCTGAGCCACAATATCATGTGTTGAGCTTGATTTATTTTTGAATATTCTATTGTTGCATTCTTTCCACACATCCCAGATCAAGAAGCCTGGGATCAATGTCCAAGCCACATTGGCTATTTCATTTTTCGAGAAATCTTTCCTTCAATTTTTTAAAGTTTTTGTAATGTCATTTTCCTTTCTATCTGTTTGGTTGAAGATAGAGGCTACCCAGTTCCAGATGGAGGAGGTGAACTCACACATGCTGAGAAGGTGATCTGTGGTCTCCTCTTGTAGACTACTTTAGTGACACTTAGAAGGCCCAACAAAACCTCTTTTTCTGAGACTTTCCCAGGTCAGAGTTGTTTTGTGTACAACTAACCATATGAACATTTTGATTTTCATCCACTGAGGATTGTTCCATATGTTCTCCCAAGTCTTGTCAAAATTTGAATAGTCAATTCCTGTGATTATTCTTTCGGCTTCTTTGAGGTTGAAAGTACCTTTGTTCTGCTTTCTGACCTCTGACCTCTATCACCTGCTATTGCTCTAATTTTGTAATCAGTCTTTTAATAGTCATTCTTTTGAGGACCATTTCAGATATTGATGTGTCCCTGGTACTGTGAATTAAATGTTGTGTGATCTATTTTAACTGTTTGGTAATCATTGCTAGTATTTATCTTCTATGCTCATTTTCTTATTAATTTCTGCTGAACATTAGTATGTGCTTATAATTTTTCTTTTGAAACAATTGAGTACATTTTATTATTGAATTTGTTCATTATTTGTATTTGTAATCTATGTCTCATTAACCGACAATAATTCTTGATATTTGAACTTTATATTGATATTTTACTCTCGCTAATGAGATATATTTATGTTTCTATTAATAAATTAGTTTCTATTTTGATTGTTGCATTTAAATAAATATAAAAAGTGCAAAAAATATAATTACCTTTTTCATAAGCTCTTTAAGACAGAGCCCAAATATCAATCTAAGTTGTTGATTGGGCCCACACTCTGGTTAAGGTTATTAGAGGCTTAAACATCCATAATAGTTTTCCAAGTATTATGTTTTGGTGATCCCCCAAATCCTCCTTTTCAGATTTCTCAAGCCACAATTACATAGAATCAGTAGTTTGTAAAAAAATATTTATAGTAAATTATTAATGTTAGTTTACGTCACATATTTTTGCTAGCTTAATTTAGTTTTCATTTACTTATGTTAGATTAGTATAGGCAGCTGAACCTTTGTTTCAGAGACTATATAACCAAAATAAACAAATAAGGGTCTAATTGAGACCTTGATTGGGCCAATACTCACTCATTGTAGGAGGAAATTCATCTATCAATACTACTATTGACTATGTCAAATAATTATTGAGAATAGTTGAATTTTGTTGATCATGTTTCACTGCAGTTGACTTTGGTTCATAGGTTAGTATGTTGACTATGTTTAAGCATCTTTACTCTGGTTAGCTATGGTTGATGATGGGACGAGCCCATAACTTATATTTTAGTACTATTAATTATAATACAACAATGCTTTAATCAAGAAATATGTGATTAGAAAGTAATCTAGGGTCAATACATATGATTAGGCTTTAAACAAATGATTATTCTGGATTTTTGTTTGTTGGCATTTATGTCAAAATTTAATGATGGTCTATTGGCTGTACTCGCCTCGATTACTATTTTCTCGCTCATTGATGTTACCAAAACCCTTGGTTCTTTTTCATTCTATCATTTCTTGTTTGCATTGTTTGGGGGTTGAGAGCTCTGCTCGCCGGTTTTGTGGGTGATTGTAATTGTTTCAAGCCAATGCTCTATTCACACTGACTATGGGCTTCTTTGTTGGTAAGTGGGTAACTATGATCAGTGATTGTATTCACATTCTCGTTAGCTCGGCTCTGTCATTTGATTGTTGGCTTTGTTGTGAGGCTTTCTCTACTCTCTCGGTGGTTCGGTGCTCACTCTCTCTCCTTCGTTCCTCACGCATTCTACTGAACTTTCTTAATGGTTTCTTCAGCTGCCTATATGGTTAGTTTGTTGTTTTACTTGTCTGCATATTGTGAACACAGGTTGCGGCCTCAAAAGGACCCTTTCCTCTGCATTCTCTCAACTCCAGCAAGGTATTAACTCCCTTTCTGCTAAATGCTGTAACCGTAGTTTTTCTTATGTGCTAATAGTTACTGTTCCTTGTAAGCAAGGTTTCTTTCAATGGTTGCGACCCAAATGTGGGTTCCTTCGTCCTTCGCTGACTAATGAATTGGTAAGTTCCCTTAGCTTCTTTTCCCTCACTATTTGTCAATTTTTTTTTTGTTTAGTCTATAGTTCAATGATTTTTAACGCTTTTGTATTGCCTCTATGCAGGTTGTCATGGCCTCTTGTTGGACTACTACTTGACCCTTCCTCCAAGCGGAATCGGTAGGGTCATTCCCTATTACAACTTGTTTAGTTGAAGGTTTCCTTAATTGTTTCCTCCCGTAGTGTACTCGATCATAAGGCTAGAACCTGGGTCTCTGTTGTGTCGTCGTTTGGTTGATAGCAAATTTGGCCTTTTGGCTTAGTTCTATTTTGATTTCGTTGATTCTTCAATGGAATTTAATGATTTTAGGGTTATAACCCTAAACCTCGTTTCTCTATTTTACTCCTAGAGGAGGGTTTTCTCAGCCTTAGGGTTGCTAGACTTTAGAACTTGTATTTGTATAGTTTATATGCAGGGTTTGATACTGTAACACATTTAAAGACAAATGAAAAGAATTTCTGATGTACAGGGTTACCTCTTTTATGAATTCTCGTCTGTGTGGTTGTATTTGTTTAATTAACGGCTTCAGTTGTAGCACACTCTGGTACTGCTATAGTTTGTCGATGTGACTAGAACTGTCTTCTCAGTCTTCGCGTTGATATTGTGCCTCTGTCTCTCTTCGATTTTGAAGTTGTATGTCTGCTTATCTCTTGGTTACTCGAACTTTGTCTCTGTTTATTCTGGAAGGATTTCTGGTAAATTATACATTTGTCTTTTACATTACAAATGATAGACATTAGATAATAAAACAAGGATTTAGACAGATAGATTCAGAAATGAAAAATGTCTCTCTTGTATTACTCTTCTATATTGGAATGTCGAACCTTTTTCCACACTGTGGTACATTTGTTTTATAATGTTACAATATAGTTATGCAAACTATTTGTAGTTGTTTCTTCAGTTACATAGTTTGATAACTATCTTGCTATTTTAGTTTTCTCGTTCTGTGGAATACATAGATAATATATTTCTTTCTGGTGTTTTTTTTTTTTTTAAGTAAATAGCCGCAAAATAAATAAAAGAAAGACAAAACGACAACGTGGCTGTAACCACCTCCACCTAACTGTGTTGACCCTAAATACCTATTAACTGATAATGAAATAAAACAAATTCCTACACTATTTTTAATTAGGAAACATAAATGAAATCTAAAAGATGATGAACCTCTCCTCCTTAGTTGATACCAACACCCAATCATGCTGCCCTTAGCTAGATGCTCCTGCATCAGGATCCCGAGGTAAGAAAGATTCATGACTTCTATCCATGAGCTTCTCAACTAAATAACCTGCCTGCTATATTTGTCTGGCATTAAGCCATGAACTATCCTCAATGGGACAGTTCTTCCACTTGACCAAATATTGCAGATATTCTTTCTGCCGAGTTCGCTTGGCCACCCGAGTGTCGAGGATCCTCTCGATCTCAAGGGGCTTAGCATAAGGCATTTGTCTCATCCAAGTCTCACTTCCTTCCTGTGTGTCCCGTGTAGGCCGTGTTGTATTGTCTTCCTCTGGACTAGCAGTATATAGAAATAGGTTTGCCAAAATTTCCATAGGATTTTGCAGCGGCCTATCTTTTTGTACTTTAGTTTATTGTGTGCACCTCCAGGAAAACGTTCCTTGCACAAATGCATGAGGAATTCATCCCCCACATTAAACTGTACCTCTTTCCATTTCAAATCTGCCTATTGCTTATACTTTTGACTGTTGTCCTACAACTACATTTTTACCTGCTCGTGTAGATCATTCATTGCTTTGGCGAAATCTTCCCCATCAACACTTCGTCTTTCCTGCTACCTAGATCTCGTAACTCATGCAATCCGTGAGGATGCATGCCATATAAGATCTGAAAAGGACTGTAACCTGTGTTGTGATTGGGTGAGTTGTTGTAAGCGAACTCCGCCTGGGCAAGTACTCGATCCCACACTCATGAATTTTCCCCGATCAAGCTTCATAGCAGGTTCCCCAAGCTTCTATTTACCACCTCTATTTGCCCATCAGTCTGCAGGTGATAAGCAGAGCTGAAAGTTAACTGCGTGTCCATCTTCTTCCACAAGGTGCACCAAAAGTGCCCTGTAAAATTTACATCCCTATCAGAAAGAATGGACTTAGGTAGACCATGTAGCCTGATGATCTCTGTGAAGAACAAGTGGGCCACGTGAGTGGCATCACTGGTTTTTCTGCAAGGGATGAAATGTGCCATCTTTGAAAATCAGTCTACTACTACCATCATCGAATCATAACCTCGCTACATCCTTGGTAGACCCAAGACGAAGTCCAAGCTGACTGAGTCCCACAGTCTACTCAGAATGGGCAATGGTGTGTAGAGTCCCATATTCTGACTGTGTCCATTTGCCAACTGACACACTTTACATCTGGTCATAAATCTCTGCACATCCCTTCACATTCTTGGCCAATAATAAAAATGGCTGAGTTGTTCTAACTTTTTTTCTTTTCCGAAATGCTCAGATAGACCTCCACTATGCTTCTCCCAAATGATATTCTCTCTCATTGAATAATCGGGAATGCATAATTGTACCCCTCGAAACAATAGCTTCTCCTACAAATTATAGTCCAACCATGGACTATTGTTTCTCAACAAAGGATTCTGACAGGCTTCATAAGCCTCTTTGAAATCTGTGTCGGTCTGATACAAGTCTTTCAAATGTTGAAAGCCCAACACTTGTATCGTCCTCTCCTGCAAGAGCAAGGCTCTTCTGCTTAATGTATTTGCCACCTTGTTGGCCTGCTTGCTAATGTGTTTCAACACAAAGGTGAAACTCTGCAACTATTCAACCCACTTAGCATGCTTGTGATTCAACTTATGCTGTTGCATTATGTATTGCAGTGTAGAATTATCAGAGAATAAAACAAACTCATTTCCCAATAGATAGTGTCTCCAATGCTTTAGTGCTTGGACGACAGCATAAAATTCTTTTTCGTAGGATGAATACTTCTACTTGCTCTCATTCAACTTCTCGCTGAAAAATGCAACAAGTTTGTCTTCTTGGCTAAGTACAACTCCAATGGCCATACTGTTTGCATCACAACGAACCTGAAAAAGCTTTTTAAAATCTGGCAATCTCAAGATCAGTCTCTCTATGATCTTCTTCTTCAGTAGCTGAAAACTCCTCTCTACTGCCTCGGCCCAACGAAAAGGCTGAATTTCCTTATTTATAGTGTCCAACATAGGTGCACAGATTTCACTGAAATTCCTTATGAATTTACAATAAAAACTTGCCAGCCCATGAAAACTATGTACCTCAAACAGAATTTTTGGGGATGGTCAGTTGACAATTGCTACAATCTTCTTTGGGTCCATCTTCAACTTGTTTTTTGCAATCACAAAACCTAGATAAACCAATTCTTTTTGCAGAAAAGTGCATTTTTTTCATATTTATCAATAGCTTATTCTGCTGCAATTTTTTTAGCACACTTTGAACATGTCGAAAGTGTTCCTCCCTAGTCTTGCTGAAAATTAGTATGTCATCAAGATACACTATTACAAACTTTCCAATGAATTCTTTCAGCATTTCGTTCATCAGTTGCATAAAGGTACTGGGTGCACTACTCAATCTGAATGGCATTACCATCCACTCAGACAACCCTTCATTGGTCTTGAAGGCTATCTTCCACTCATCCCCTTCCCTGATTCGAATCTGATGGTAACTACTCTTCAAATCCATCTTCGAGAAGTATGTTGTCCCACTCAGGCAGTCCATCATGTCACCCATCCATGGCAGTGGAAATCTATACCTGATGGTAATCTTGTTGATGGCCCTTGAATCTATGCACATTCGCCATTCTCCTCCCTTCTTGGGAGCGAGAATTGTTGGAACTATGCAGGGGCTCAAACTCTCCGTATCAGCCCTTTATCTAGCAATTCCTGCACTTGTTTTTTGATTTCCTCATTATCTTTGGGGCTCATCCGATACGCTGCCTTATTCAGTAGACTGGCTCCAAGTATAAAGTCAATATGATGACTTATACTTCTCTTGGGAGGCAATTTATCTGGTAAGTCATCCACTACAATATCGTTGAATTCCTGCAGCATTTTCTGAATTTCTGCAGGCAAATCTGACACCTTTGTGTGTAACAGCACCATTTTTTCTCTTCTCACAATAACATAGTTCACTTCACTATCTTCAATCTACTTCAAAAAATATTTTCCACCCATTAGTAACACTCTCGTCCCACTTGTTTCTGTTGTCTCCTCCTCCTTGATAGGCACAAGTGTGTGCTTCATCCCATCTTTGAAAAACTTGTAACAGTTTGTCTTCTTGTCATGCACTACCTTCCGGTCATACTTCCATGGCCTTCCCAGCAGTATATGACATACATCGATCGGCATAATGTCACAAATAACCTTATCCTTATACCTACCAATATGGAACTCAACTTCACACTGTTCATCAAGCAATAGCTGATGGCCTTTCTACAACCATGATACCTTGTAAGGAGTAGGGTGCTTCAGCTGCTTCAAACACAACTTCTCTACCATCTCTGTGGCAACCAGATTATCTGTGCTCCCACTATCGATAATCAGCTGGCATCATTTTCTGTGCGACTGACAAACTGTTCGGAATAATGATTTCCTTTGAGTTTTTTCAGCTATTTCTTTGGCTGGTTTCAGTAATACTTTATTTAGCACTAAGGCTTCCCCTATTTCCAGCACATTCTCTGCCTCCTGAGGTGGTGCCTCTGCTTTCTCTCACTGTGCAACAAATGCTCCTCTTTGACCAGCTTGTTCCACTTCAGGACATTCAAAAGATCTGTGCCCCCACTTGTGGCACCTGTAGCACTAATAGTTAGCTCGTCTACCTCAGTCATTCCCTCTTCCTCACTGATATGGCCTGCCACCTCTAGTGTTGTCTCCTTTTTCTGTTGTCCCAGAAGTTTTGCAACTGCAGCCTTCTTCACTATTTTTGGTAGTTCGTCCTCTACCATAAGACTATCCTCATCCTTTGTTGGTTCCCCGTCCTCTCCTAGAATTTTGTTTTCTGGTGATCTTCTCCTCTGCCTTCATGGCATCTGCTATGCTTCTTCTATATTTTTCGGGGAAAGAATGCTTATTTGATCTAATAATTCCAATATCAAACCATTTACATACATTGTTGTTTTCTCCAGGGTGTCCTCCGTGTAACCAACTCTTAAATTTACTTGGTAGAATTCTTCTGTATATTCTCTCGTTGCCATCCCTTTTTGCCTTAAATTCTACACTTGCTGATGCAATGCAATTTGGTAATCCTTAGGCATAAATATGCCCTTCAACTTGGCCACCATCCTTGGCCATTTCTTTATTGGCAACTTGTTCATCCTTCTTCTCTCTGCTTGGACACTGTCCCACCACAGGTCTGCGTGTCCTTTTATCTTTGTTGCAGCGTACTTAACTCTTCGATTTTCACTGACCTCTTCACACTCAAAATATTTGTCCAATTCGATGATCCAGTCCAACAGAACTTCTGTGGACGAGCTGCTCTCATAATTTGAAATTTCTAGTTTAGGCTTGCTACTAGCCAATAGGACCGACCTCAACAATCTCATTTCTAGTCCTTCTTCATCTGATCCATATGTTTCCACTACGGTTTCTTCTTCACTATCATCTCCTACCTCTAGATCCCTTCTCCTTCCTGCTTCAATTGCCTCCAAACAGGTAGTAAGGATCTTGATTTCCTCCCACAATCCTTCCTCTACTACTCTCCGGGCACCTCTTCCACAACCTTATATTTTTACCTCCATCTCTCAAGCAAACTCTAAATCCTGCTCTGATACCACTATGATGGGACCAGCCCGTAACTTATATTTTAGTACTATTAATTATAATACACCAACACTTTAATCAACAAATATGTGATTAGCAAGTAATTTGGGGTCAATACATATGATTAGGCTTTAAACAAATGGTTATTCTGGATTTTTGTTTGTTGGCATTTATGTCAGAATTTAATGATCATCTGTTGGCTGTACCTGCCTTAGTTACTATTTTCCCGCTCATTGATGTTACCAAAACCCTTGGTTCTTTGTCATTTGGTCATTTCTTGTTTGCATTGTTTGGGGGTTGGGAGATCTGCTCGCCGGTTCTGTCAATGACTATAATTGTTTCAAGTCGATGCTCTGTTCACGCCAACTATGGGCTTCTCTATTGGTAAGTGGGTAACCATGCTTAATGATTGTATTCACATTCTCGTTATCTCGGCTTTGTCATTTGATTGTTGGCTTTGTTGTGAGGGTTTCTCTACTCTCTCGGTGGTCTGGTGCTCACTGTCTCTCCTTCATTCCTCACGCATTCTTCTGAACTTTATCAATGGTTTCTTCAGCTTCCTATATGGTTAGTTTGTTGTTTGACTTGTCTGAGTATTGTGAACATAGGTTGTAGCCTCAAAAGAACCCTTTCCTCTGCATTCGCTCAACTGTGGCAAGCTATTAACTCATTCTCTGTTAAATGCTGTAACCAAATTTTTTCTTGTGTGCTAACAGTTACTACTCCTTCTAAGCAGGGTTTCTTTCAATGGATGCGACCCAAATGTGGGTTCCTTTGTTGTGCACTGGCTGATGAACTAGTAAGTTCCCTCAGCTTCTTTTCCCTTACTGTCTATCATTGATTCTTTATGTTTAGTACACAGTTCAACGATGCTAATGCTTTTGTATTGTCTCTGTGCAGGTTGTCATGGCCTCTTGTTGGACTACTACTTGGCCCTTCCTCCAAATGGAACCGATACAGTCGTTCCTTGTTGCAACTTGTTTAGTTAAGGGTTTCCTTAATCATTTCCTCCCATAGTGTAGTCAACCATAAGGCTAGAACTTGGGTCTCTGTTGTGTCGTCATCTGGTTGATAGCAAATTTGGCCTTCGGGCTCAGTTGTGTTTTGATTTCGTTGATTCTTCAGTGGACTGTAATGATTTCAAAGTTATAACCCTAACCCTTGTTTCTCTATTTTACTCTCAGAGGAGGGTTCGCGCAGCCTTAGGGTCGCTACACTTTAGAACTTGTATTTGTATAGTTTATATGCAGGGTTTGATACTGTTACACTTTTAAGGATGAATGAAAAGAATTTTTGATGTATAGGGTTACCTCTTTTATGAAATCTCTTCTCAGTGGTTGTACTTGTTTAATGAATGGCTTCGGCTGTAGCGCACTCTGGTACTGTTGTAGTTTGTCGATGTGACTGGAACTATCTGCTCAATCTTCGCATTGATATTGTGCCTTTGTCTATCTTCAATTTTGAAGTTGTATCTCTACTTGTCTCTTGGTTACTGGAACTTTGTCTCTGTTTATTCTGGAAGGATTTCTGGTAAATTATATAGTTGTCTTTTATGTTACAGATGATAGAAATTAGATAATAAAACAAGGATTTAGACAGATGGATTCAGGAATGAAAAATGTCTCTCTTGTATTACTCTTCTATACTGGAATGTCGAACCTTTTTCCACACTATGTTACATTTGTTTTATAATGTTACAATATGGTTATGCAAACTATTTGCAGTTGTTTTAGTTTTGTCATTCTGTGGAATACATAGATAATATATTTCTTTATGTTGTTTTTTTTTAAGTAAATAGTTGTAAAATAAATAAAATAAAGACAAAACTATAGTGTGGCTGTAACCACCTCCACCTAACTATGCTGACCTTAAATACCTATTAACTGATAATCAAATAAAACAAGTTCCTACACTATTTTTAATTAGAAAACATAAATGAAATCTAAAAGATGATGAACCTCTCCTCCTTAGCTGAGACCAGCACCCGGTCATGGTGCCCTTAGCTTGATGCTCCCGCATCAGTTGATTATGTTTTACTATGCTTATTAACCATCATTATTTATCATTTATTATGGTTGAATATAATTGACCACAATTGTGTAGTGACCCTCTCTCAATACAATTTTTTTTTCTTAAATAAAATAGTACTTTGTTTATTAAAAATATCATTTATCTAATTTATAAATATATTTCTCAATAGACATGCATGTATGAAAGTAGTCTTTTATCACTCCTTTGTATAATGAATTGAGTTATGAAAGAGGTGGAAGATAATTATAACTTTGATAGCTCTATTAGATAATCACCTCATTCTCTTTCAACTATTCTAGTCATTATCTCCTATTGGCTTTTATGTAATCTATGTAATCTTTGTTCTTTTATTGAAATTATTATCTCCTATTGGCTTTTATGCAATCTTTGTTCTTTTATTGACATTATCATATATGTGTAGATTCATATTAAAAATATCCCCTATTATATCTTAACAAATCCTTAGTCCCATGTGTTATTTATTGCACATTTACCATATTGGCTCATTTTCCATTTTTTGTTTTCCCTTATAAATCCCACATTTATATACTTCGTTTTTTATATGCTTACTCGCCAAAGTGTGCACTTTCCTTCATATTAAAATTTGTGTACTTTAGTCTGATTTTTCTTTCGAGTATAATACTTTCCATTTTAAAGTTGGCTTCATTTACATGATTCCATACAAACAACAAACAATCCAAAACTCATTAATGATTTATCACTACATAAATACAACCTGATTTCATACGAGTTATCCCTAAACTTATTGTTCTGTGATTTGACACTTGATTTTGCATATATGACTTTGTTCGTTCGCTATTCTAATCAATGTGGTATTACCGATTTGCAACATTAGTAAACAATAATGTGGTTGTATATATTTCTAGAAATGTCTACGCAAGGGCGGGAAACTCCATCCACCTACTAAGTAAGTACCTTGGAGTTGAATGGTTCTGATCTAGTGTGATTTTATCGAGGGATCTTATTGTATCTAGGGTTTCATAGGAGTTTAGTGCGTTTCGAGTCCTACACAGTATCGCTTAGTAACTAGGGTTATTCCTCGAGTCCTCAAAGATGGCAATGAAGGTAATAGTAGGTGAACTCTATAAATTAGGGATTACTCTATTCTCTCTAAGTATCTTTTAATGGTTTTTGATTCTGATCTCTCTATTCAACATGAGGAAATTTCTCCATGGTGTGTCATTATTTTTCATTGGTATGGAAATTGTAATATTTGCAGATGTTTTTGAACCGTTCTTGTTGATTATTTTCTATTTACACATCTTCAATTATTTTTGTATTTAACATTAGTCTTTTCATTTACAAAGTTGAATGTTTCAAAACCATAGATGAAAGAATTATCCTACTAGTTCTTCGGGGAACTTGTTCGGACTTTCAACTGACATTTTAATGGTACGTTTTTCAACTTATTACGCATGTCATGAAATGTAGAGTGTTATATACCACATAAAACTTGTCCTTTTTATTTATTAGTGTAAATGGTATCTATAAATTCTATTACAGATATGGACAAGGTTTTGCATATGTAAATTATGTTACAATTGCGAACAGGGTTTTGCATCCTGTCAAAACCCTAACAAATTCTTTTAAAGTTTTCTATGGGAGAGTTTTTAATTATGGATTATCAACCATGAAATCCATTTGTATAATTTTTGGGAATTCTTCGGTCACTCCAAAGAATGTTGAGACCCTATTTTAATTTTGCGGTGTTGTTCTTATTGAAAGAGATAAAAATCAGACTTGAATTGAAAAAGAAGGAGTTGCAGCTCACAGGTGAGTACTGCACCTGGAGACTGCACTCAAACAAAGAGAACTCTCTCCATTCACTCTACTATTCATGAGTGAAAGATTACATCATTAAGTACAACAGGAAGTTGCAACCAAACTCCTAAACTCTAGGAACAAATCCTAAACTAAGGAGATACGTTACAACTTGTGTAACCATTTCTCCATTAATACAAAATTATATTAATTATTTTCAACTCCCCCCCTTAATGGAGAAAGGGATTATCATGAACTCCAAGCATCCCTCTAAACAATTCAAATTTTACACGCCCAAGAGGCTTAGTAAAAATATCAGCTATGTTATCACAAGTTCTACAATATTCAACACATATCTCTTTTCATTGTAATTTCGCTCGAACAGAATGAATTTGAGTATCGATATTCTTGGTATTTTTATGAAAGAATGGATTGTATGCAAGCTTGATGGTACTCTGGTTGTCAGTTTTGATAATAGTTGATTCTTTCTGCTCTTCTCCTGCATCGTTGAGAAGTCTTCTCAACTAGATAGCTTCACATGTGGCTGCACACAATGCTTGGTACTCAGCTTCACATGAAGATAGAGCTACAGTGCTCTGCTTTTAGCTGCTCCATGCTATGACCCCGGATCCAATGCTGAATGCGTAACCTATGATAGATCTTCGATCATCCAAGTTACCTGCCCAATCAGAATCTAAAAAACATGCTAGAATAACATTAGAAGTGTCAGTGTACAAAATGCCATAATTCCTAGTACCACTAAGATACCTCAACACAATTTTTGCTGCGACCCAGTGACTCTCGAGTGGTTTTGACATGAACTGGCTCAACACACTAACAGAATATGCCAAATCTGGTCTAGTTGTAGTCAGATATATCAAACTGCCAACTAGCTATCTGTACATGGTGGCATCCACCTCTTTAATACCGTCGTCACTGCTCAACTTTAAGTTCTGCTGTAATGGTGTTGCTGTTGATCTGCACTGCTCCATTTTGAACCTTTCCAGCAAGCTTCTGGCATACTTCCCTTGAGTAAGAAAAGTTTTTCCAGAATCTTTCCATACCTCCAATCCCAAGCAATAATGAAGGTTTCCGAGATCTTTCATCTCAAACACTTGTGACATTTGCTGTTTGATTTCTTTGATCAGATTGTTAGCATTCCCTGTTATGATCATATCATCTACATACAAAGAAATCAAAATAATTTGCCTCTGTTTATTAAACTTGGTATATAGATTTGGATCATTCAAGCTCCTATGAAAGCCATGCTGTATAAAAAATGAGTCAACTTTCTCATACCACGACCTGGGTGCCTGTTTTAAACCATAAAGTGCCAATTTCAATTTACACACAAGATGTTCCTGTCCCTTTTTCACAAAACCTTCAGGCTGTCCTAAATAAATTTCTTCCTTCAAGTCACCATTCAGAAATGTAGACTTAACATCTAGCTAGTGTAGCTGCCATTTGTGTTTTGTTGCTAAGGAAATTAGCATTCTAATGGTGTTTAATTTGGCT
The DNA here is from genome assembly GCA_000404065.3 of Pinus taeda. Lineage (NCBI taxonomy): Eukaryota > Viridiplantae > Streptophyta > Pinopsida > Pinales > Pinaceae > Pinus > Pinus taeda. Next base: position 21,604 of record APFE030525507.1, read on the forward strand.
ACAGGAGCAAAGGTGTCATCAAAATCTATTCCCTCTTGCTGTGACTAACCCTTTGCTACCAGTCTAGCTTTAAGTTTCTCTATACTCCCATCTGCATTTATTTTTGGTGTATACATCCATTTGCATCCTATGGGGGTTTTACCTTCAGGCAATTCAACCAAATCCCAAGTATGGTTTCTATTTATTGATTCTATTTCCTCATACATTGCAGCCCTCCATGCATCAAGTTTACTTGCTTCTTCATAATTTGTAGGTTCTACAATGTTTACAATCTTTGACATTAATGCATAGTCTTTCAATTTAGAAGATAATCGAGTCTTCCTACCTGATCTCCTTGGTAGGGGACTTACCTCAAATCTATCTATTTCAGCCTTTTTTGGACTTGCATCATCATTGATTATATTATCTGTTACTTCTTCTTGTTTCTGCTCCTGCTCTTCATCTTCCTCACTGTTTTCTTCTATTAGCAATGGAATGTGGCAATCACTGTTAGAATCCTCCTTTCCTTCTTCAACTTGTTCATGAAATATGACATCTCTGCTTGCAAAAACCTTGTGAGTCATAGGATTGAATAACTTATATGCCTTGAACTCAGTGCCATATCCAACAAATATACATTTCAGGGCTTTGGGATCTAACTTCTTCCTATCTGCTTTAGGTATATGAGCATAAGCTTTTGACCCAAATATTCTTAAATGATTCACTACTGGTTTGAATCCAAACAATGCTTCAAAAGGGGTTTTGAAGCCTAAACATCTAGTAGGACTCCTATTCTTTAGATATACAGCAGTGTTAATAGCTTCTGCCCAAAGACCATTTGATAGACCCTTACCTTGAAGCATGCTCCTTGTGCACTCCACAAGAGTTCTATTCTTCCGTTCTGCCACTCCATTCTGCTGTGGAGTGTGGGGCACTGTAAACTGTTGCACAATCCCATGATGCTTGCAGAAATTCATAAACTCTCCCAACCTGTATTCTCCCCCTTGATCTGAGCGGAGAATGTTTATCCTTTTTCCTGTCTGGTTTTCTACCATGGATTTAAACTCTTTAAAATACTGAAAGGCTTGACTCTTTTTACTCAGAAAGTATATCCATGAAAATCTAGTGCAATCGTCTGTAAATAAGATAAAGTAATATGCTCATCCTAATGACCTATTTTGCATAGGTCCGCAGATGTCTGTATGCACCAGTTCTAAAATATCTATTTCCTTTCTATTAACATGCAAAGGGAACTCTTCTCTATGCATTTTCCCTAATGCACATCCATCACAATCTAGCTTAACATTATGGAAAACAGGGAGTCCATCAACCATAACTTTTCTCTGAAGTAGGATGAGGTCTTGTAGATTAAGATGGCCGAATCTTTGATGCCAGAGATCTTCGGGTGTCAATCTAGCTACAACCATTGCTTGCTGTGGCATACACTTCACTTCTAGTCTGTACAGGTTCCCCACGCGCACTCCTGTTGCAACTGTTTCCATCTGGCTATCCTTAATGACACAGTTAGTCTTAACGAATTGAACTTGCATGTCCTGATCAGTAATCATTGAGATAGAGACCAAAATTTTCTTAATTCCTGGAACATACAATACATTTTTAAGGTGTTTAATGTCAGCGCTAGGTAACTTTACATGAATGTCACCATATCCTTTGATCTCATATCCATTATCATCTCCTAAATAGATTTTCGACCCACATGAAGTTTCTTCAAGAAATTCAAACGAGTCCTTCTTACCAGTCATATGTGAGGATGCGCCAGAGTCGACATACCATATGTCGTCCTCATCTCCCTTTGAAGCTGAAAGAGCATAATCGACTATAAATATTCGAAGTTCATGGCTATGGTCCTCTTCTTCCTTAGCAAATTAACCCTTATGTTTTCTCTGTTTGTTTCTTCCTTCATCTGCCTGCCTCTTATAACAATCTTTAATTTGATGACCAGGTTTTCCACAGTAAAAACATTTCTTTTTGGGAAAATTATTAGCATACATACCTTTAAACAGTCTCTTCTGAAATGTGTTGGCACCTTTCTGTTGCTGCTACTGCGGTTGCTGATGCTGCTTCCCTCTATACTGTCTCCTTTTTGCCATCAGAGCAAGGTCATTGCTCTTTGATTTCAAATTTTGTCGCCACTCTTCTTCCTGTAGCATAATCCCTGAGAGCTCTTCAAATGCAGGGGCTTTCTCCCTTCTTGACAGTCCTGAGATGAACACCTGGTATTCATCAGTCATTCCGTTCAACGTGATCGTGACCAGATCTGAATCGGAAACTTTCTTTCCGATATCTCCCAATCTGTCCTTCAGGTCTTTGACTCTATCAATGAATCCAACAATGGACTCATTCTCCTCCATCTTCAATGCAAACAGCTTGCCTTTAAGTGACAAGACACGGTTTGTATTCTGCGTCTCGTATAAGTTTTTTATCGTCGTCCAAATGTCAGTGGCCGATTTACAGTCTCTAATATGAGGGATAACATTGTCCTTGATGGACATCTTCAATATGACCTTTGCTTTTGTCTCCCTTTTATCCCAATCTTGCTCTTGTGCAGCTGATCCTGGTCTCAGCTCATTTCCTATAACGATCGACCACGCATTTGCACTTTCAAGTAAAGTCTGCATCTTGAATTTCCAGTTGGTGAAATTCGATCCATTGAGTTTGCTAGACTCGTGGAGATACGATTCTATACTGTTATTCATATTAGATTGATGAAATTTCTGATCCTCTGATGAATAAGTCTATCCAACTGAACACTAAAAAAAATCACCACATACCAGATCCGAGCCTCTGTTTTGCTGAGAAAAAAAAAAATTGTACCTTCAATGAGCCACCACCGGGCAAGTTCGATCTGTTGCCACCGAACATATTAGGAACTCCAATGCGCCACCACCGGGCAAATCCGATCTGCTACCACCGAACAGATCAGGAACTTCTAATGCACCACCACCAGGCAAACCCGATCTGTTGCCACCAAACAGATCAAAAGCTTCAATGCGCCACCACCGGGCAAATCCAATCTGCTACCACCGAACAGATCTAAAATTTCAAAGTGCCACCACCGGGCAACGCTGATCCACAAAAAATTGCAGATTTTCCAAAGAGAAAGAGGCTGGCGCTTCTTGACGGCGAAAAGCCTGCGCCAAAAACAAAATCGACGCGTCTTACGAAATTGGCACGATTAACGATTGCTTTTCTGCGGACACATATGGAACCTTGCTTGGAAGAATAAAAGCATTGTTCCTTAAAAAAAACGCGCCGACCCTTCTTTCCGCTCAAAATGGCGTGACTGTTCGCAATGAAACCGCGCCAACAATTTCTTGCGCTGGTGCGATTATCGCTTTCAAACCCGTGCCAAATGGCATGACTGTTCCTTAAAAAACCGCGCCAACCCTTCTTTCCGCTCAAAAATGGCGCGACTATTTGCGACGAAACCGCGCCAACCCTTTCTTGCGCTCAGAGATGATTAGTCATCTGAGACCTCTGCTTTAGGTGTTACTGCAGTCCACCTGATTCTACGAAGCTTATATATACACCACCGCCACTACAATTATGTACAAAGATGCATCCTTAAAAAAAACAAAAAAATAAGGTTGTCCCTACTCTGAGCTCTGATACCAAGATAAAAATCAGACTTGAATTGAAAAAGAAGGAGTTGCAGCTCACAGGTGAGTACTACAACTGGAGACTGCACTCAAACAAAGAGAAATCTCTCTGTATACTCTACTATTCATGAATGAAATATTACATCATTAAGTACAACAGGAAGTTGCAACCAAACTCCTAAACTCTAGGAACAAATCCTAAACTAAGGAGATAAGTTACAACTTGTGTAACCATTTCTCCATTAATACAAAATAATATTAATTATTTTCAACTTGTTGTAGCACCATAACACATGCCTATTACTAAAGGCACCAAGCCATTGTTTATAGTTCAAACTTCCTTATCAATGAATGTTGGGTGTAGGTTAAATACTAGATAACAGACAAAGACTCCACGAAATATTCTGGCGTGAATTGTATGGAAAGTACTTTGGTCGAAATCGGGTAGTATTACTTTGGTTCATTTTCTCACCTCCATCACATAAGTACTTTGACTTGTGAGATGTATGAATATTACTTTTGTTCGAAGACAGATGGCATGGTTACTGATAAGTAGTCTCGTCAAGGACGACCAGGTTCTTGTCTCTCGCAAGTCATGATTCTTATATAAATAGATAATTAGCTACGATGATCACATATGTTAAAAATATGCAACTTTGGTCAAATTCGAATTTGGAATACTCATTTTATGGATATGTTGATGGTATTATATTCCTCTTTCCGAGAAGACTAAAATCGACCTAAAGATCACTTCATTTGGACAGGCGGAAGTTGAGTTATGAATTACTTTATTCATACAATATTTTGGATTACGCCAGCCCTATGCACATGTACCAATGGACAGGTCAAGTGGACCGTCATGGAAGCCTATAAATAGAAGAGACCTGAAGATATTTTGGACACACATCAAGGTCTCTTCTCCTCTTCTATTTGCTCTTAGCTCACACAGGTCTAACAAAGGAAGCTTTCTCAAGGGCAATAAAATTCAGGATGAAGCTTACATTGAACTAGGGTTTTCTGATTCAAAGTCTCAGGCACATAACTGAGCATTTGGGTCTTTGGATGTTGGCACATAGTGATCATGAGAACGACTTTGAGTCCTTGGTCGCTGGCACAGAGTCTTCATGAGAGAGACCGAGAGTCTGGGTCAGTTTGGTCCTTGGTGTCTCACACCGAATGGTATGGGAGCAACTAAGATGCCACAGTCGCTATCATGTAGTTCATATAAAGTAACCCTTTCTGTTTTAGTTGGTCGCACAACTCCTCCTTAATGCGACCGAGACTCCAAGATGAGATTTCAGTATTCTGAAGATTTCGCTCAGTGAGAGGAGTCTTTGGCAGCCGGCTACAAGTAGTGACAATACATTACAGTTATCTGAATAAGAGTTTTGATGCTTAGCTGCATTTCATGGATATTCTAGTTATATGGATCATTGTACTCTCTTTTGCTAAATCATTTGATGACAATTTATTAGAATAAGATTTGCAAGGGATTTCCTCATAGTGGGTTTTTCCCTGGTTTCCGACCAATCCAGGTGTCTCTATGTCTGCATATTTTTCTTCTATTGTTCCTTTATGTTCCACTACATTGATGATATGTTATTGTTCTTTCTATATAGTTTCATATGTTGATGAATAATAATGAAAAATTAAATAATGTTAAGATGCTATGTGGTGAACTTAATGTGTTAATGAAGAAATGAAATTATCAAAGCAAAGAACAATATAGTCCTATAAAAATTAACAACATAAATACTTAAATTTCCGAATTGGATGATAAATTTTATGGTCGAAGAGAGCAGGGTTACCCAGTTTTGTGGTCACTCACACCATATTTACCGAAGACTCACTTAGCCAATTTTTCAGGATGTTGCTTGATCCAAGCAGTAGAGAGAGAAAGACGGTGTATAATCTTCCGTGTCTAATGATTTGTCAACGGATGGAGTGGCGCTTTTAGAAATCAAGTCGTCTTTTACCGTTCCTTTGAATGTTCTTTTAAGTTGGAGATTTTAGAAATCAAGTCATCTTTTGGAGTTCCTTTGAATGTTCTTTTAAGTTGGAGAAACTACAACTCTTCTGATGTCAATCCATTTAGATGGAAAGGTGTCCACTGATGTCAATCGATTTAGATGGGAAGGTGTCCACTAGAGTTGTTAGAAATAGGAAATTTAACTAATTATGCCGATAGGCCTTTCCTTTGAAAGGGACCTTCGTCGTCCCTTTCGTTCTCAGGCTGACACTTGGATGAGCCAACAACTTCATTTTTTTTTAGGCAATTTCAATACGTTAACCATTTTTTATTCTTAAAACGTTCGGATACCTGTCGCAGCCACTTCCCCGTAATAATGATTTGTCCAGATCATCATCATTATTAATGTTAGTTACATACCCTCAACAAATCCTTTATTTGTACAATTCCTCCACTATCGATATTCATACGCCCAACTGACCATCCTATGTACATACGCCACATCTATACGTATATTCATACAAGGTTTTCAAACTGAATACCCTCCAGTCATATTTTAGTACGCAGACACAAAATGGCATGCAGCCTTTTGAAGCAAGCGAATACAGGCCTGAATGAGAAGAAGTGTCGGGATTCAGAAGTCCCTATGTTATTGGATGGAATGGCGATGTAAAGAAAACGACGGTATAGCGATCTTAAGAAAACGTCAGAAATGTCCCCCAAAATATGCTTCAGAACGCCGACTTTGCCGACGCCACTGTTAACAGGTGAGTACATTAAAAGCTGAGGAAAAACCTCTTATGTTGATTGAAAGTTTTTTAGGACTTGACTAAACCAACGCTTGAGGAAAACGGTCATTTTTGAAATTTTGGAGAAAATCTGCTCGGCGTAAAGTTATTTGACATCGAGCTCGGCGTTAGTTATAAGAGAGGGAAAGAGTGATCAAATTTTAGCTAAATTTTGAAAGAAAAGAGCTTCTTTGTTTTCTGAGATTGTTTCCATCGTTGTTCTTACTTTTGCAGGCTAGTACATGCTTGTTAGAAAATGATAAAATTTCCAGTTTTCTTTGCTGTAAAGTGAGAAGATTCTAGGCATTGCTGTAAATTTCAATTCCTTGGTATTTGAACCGAAAATATTCGTTGCAATATTGTTTCACTTTCCTGTGCTGTAAATCGAGAGATCGACGCATTTATGTAAATCTAAGTTTTCAATATCGTCCATGTCCTGCCGCCGTCTGTTACAGGAATTATAGCCCCTAAACTACATGCTTAAGTTCGATTCGTCGCACAGAAAAAAGAGAAGCTTTATTTAGCATATTCGATGTCTGAACCTATTTCTTTGGCCAGGGTATTTAACCGGCTGGATACCTCTACTGTTCGAAACAAAATGGTGGCTTGAAAGAATACAAGGCTAGAGTCGAGGAACTATGCCCTGTTTAAGCAATTTTTGGCAACTTCTGTGAATCTTGAACGTCATTAAGCCTTCTTTTGAGCTCATTTTGTAAGCTAGATGCTAACAAAATGAGACAGAGGAAGCCTTGGTAAATCCTTAGGCTTATGGATAGAACTCTTCATTTGCAAGAAGACGATGAAACAGAGGAAGTTCCAGTAAGTTGCTCCGTGGTGAGGTGCAGGACTTTTTTCAACCGGCATTCTTTGATCAATTACTGCCTATCGAGGCTGCTTAAAAGCCTTACTTGCCAGGGCTGTTTTCTAAAAACTAAAGAAGCTTTTCCTCGCAAGTCTGTTGATGTTAGTGTTTATAACAGCGGCAATAATGGTGAGGCTTCTCGTTTCCTTCACAAAAATCTATTGTGGGAAGGGATCTTGAGCTCTGCCAGCAACCAATTCAAGAGTGATGCTATCAAGTGTTGTTCTTCGTTCGGTATGTTTCACTGCTCTTGGTATAGCTAATATTGCCACTTTTCTCTTGTCAGTTGTTTCGCATTTATACCAAAATCTTTATTTCGACCAGAATATTTAATACCTCTGAGTACTTTGTGGGTAGAATCTTGGAATATTTAGTAGCACAGGCACATGGTATATATTCTCAAAATGTATGCTAAAGTGATTGCATTCTTTTTCTTTTCTGATTTCTGCATCTCGAGTTCAGGCCCCAGTGTTGTACTCACGAGAATATTAGATGTGTAATTTGAGCAATAGCAGTATATAATATTTCTTTGTCAATATATGTGCTTCAGAAGCATGGGATTTATGTTTCCGATATTAAGATATTTTGTATATATCCCCTGCCAAATTTTGTGATATAAGTGGCGAATGAAGAATACAATGGCTACTGCTTCCTAATTCGGGATATCTAAACTTATGGTACTTTATGCAGACATTGAATCAAATGTCACTACATGCATGTAGTTTTGTGTTATTTATTTGGCTTAGGTTTTTGGCAGGAATTTGCTTCTGAGGGTTTGTGACCTTGGTTGTTTGGTCAAACTGCAGGTCTGGTTTCTTGGTCTAGAGGTCTCTGTGTGCATTCTCTAGGCGTCCAAGGAGCTGCAATGGACAACATTGCCTCTGAAGATCGATCTGCAGGTGAGAGTGTTGATTGCGGAAGTTCTACTGTGAGCGTAGACGCTTCTGGTGATGGCACGGGCTTAGAGACATTAAGCCTTGGTACAGGAGAAATGCATTACTCTCACGGTCATGGAGACGATATTCCGACCAGTTCTGCAGGATCATCACCATTGGGATGGCCTATAGGAAGTACAAAACCCACAAGTTGCGAAGTATCCCCAATTCCTCTGGCAATAGCAGGTGGCCAGGAGTCTGTGATATGGGAGGAGAAAAGAGAGAAGCGGGAGACAGATTTATCAGGTACAATTTTGGTTCTTCAGCATATAAACTCAGAAGCCTGCATCTATTTTGGCTAAATATTATAGTATCAAGAGCATCTATATGTGCTTAATGAGGTGACAACATTACTCCTGGAAATTTTTCCAATTCTAAACTAGTCTAGATAAGTCTCTATATGTTTTCTTAAAAAAAAAATGAAAATAAAGAAAAATAAAAATTTCTGTGTACGGGATGGTCATCGCTGTTATTGCCTTCGTCACTAGTGAGCTTTATATATGCTTGACTATCTATAAACGTTTCTTCCTTTTAATAATCCTATATGGTTGACTATCTATAGACGTTTCTTCCTTTTAATAATCCTATCAACCTCTCTTTGTACTTTTTGGGACAATTGCTAGTTTACATATTTTAGATCTTAGCAGAAACTCGTTACGTGGCAAAATACCTGCAACTTTGGGCCATCTTGTGATGCTATCGACATTGAATTTGCGTGTCAACACATTGACGGGAGAAATACCATAAAATTCACTCAGAGTGTATAATGTTTTTAAAATTGAGCAAGTTCTTGGACGGTCGACATATATCAAACGTGTACTCTTGTAGAGTTATTGGACAGATGTCGCTAGCACTTAGAAATAGTAGACGAAAATGTCAAGCAAACTGATTCAAAAGGAAGTCCTATTAGCCTAATTAGAAATAGGAACAAACTTATATCTTTTTTGAAAAAGAAAAAACAAAAACAACAGAAAAAATCAATTACAAAATAAAAAAAACATATTACTTGCTTGAAGAATTACTTATTGAGTAAACTCGCTCTCTGCTCCTTCTCCGTGCCATTAGATCTGTACTGAGCAACTTGAATTTTTAAGAAAGTGAGTTATTATGATCTAATGATCACTCTCTCTACTCCATTGTCATGCTAACAAATTTGTATGGGGTGTTTGAATAATCAGAAAAATCCATTTGATAAGGCCAAATCAAACCAGCTATGAAACCAAATGCAATAATTATTCACCGTGAAAAATAAACGAAAAAAAATAATATAGGGATATTCGATAAACAAATGTTTGCCAAGTTCCTTTTATCTCTGACTTTTCTCAACTCACAACGAAGCTAAACCCCAACCTCTGTCAAAATATTTATGGCAAAATTTTCCATGAACAGTGAATTAGATGAAAAAAAGAACAGATAAACAACCAACAAAGTAATAATATCGTGAAAAGACACAAATTTAAATGTAGTAATAAGAACATAAAAGAAATTTTTGAAAAGCCAAATCTAAATTGAATTTCATGTGTACTCAATCCACATCCGAATCAAATACATAGGCATCCAGTCAAAATAAACAAGTGGGATTACTTTGCATTAGGAGGAGGTCAAGGCGACAAACCCATAAGAGGCTTTTCCTTCTTTAAATTATTCTGTGGGTTTCACCAAACGGTAATAACCCGTCATCACCTTACTGGGACAATTTATTCCTCTTCTCTGCATCCCCCATTTTTATTTTTTAGTGGTGGCATCTTATAAACTTCAGGGTTCGTTTTTCTCTAGTGGCTCTGCTATCACTGTTGCTATCAATGGCAATGAGGTTTAGTTGTAGAGTTGTCAGGTGTTAACCACTCGTAGCCAGCCCTTAGGTAACCTGGTAAGTGTAGTCGTTACACATATAATTCCCAGAAAATTGAGAGGCCTGGTAGCTAGTGTAACCCGGCGGCCCCTTCTGTTTTGATGTTTCCATCGAAATCTTGATTAGTAGGCCATAAGCGCTCCACGGTTTTGTTTTCATTTCAAACAAATTCCGCGCGCGACTGCTAAAGTTCAACTCCTTGACTAGGATGATGTGGAATTGAATGCATATTGGTGGAGGTCATTAATTACATTAGAGAGCTGGAGCATGGGAAAATCAAAACAATGGACTGTCGACGGGCCAGAGTCGGAGGCCAGGAGCCTAAGCCTATGGGAGTGGGGTAGTTGTAGGAAAATCTATGTATGAAAAACTAATGTATGTTCTTAAGAAAAAATGAATCGTTTTGTAAAGTTTAATACACGTCACAACAAATGGTCATGTAAAAAATAGCCTATGAGAGACATTTTGCACATCAAATTCCAACCCAGCTTTCGAACCCTGCTTGGCACCAATGAGAGACACTGCTTCTGGGTAGCTGATGTTCCTAGCATCATACATAAGTTTGACTTCAGATTTTAGCATACAAACCTTTATGAAGTCAAGATGAGAAATAATAAGCATAGAGTTACAATAAATCCCATCTAGAATCTAGAAACAATGTCATGTGAAAGAGCGTTCCCATCATCTCATTAAAGGTCTTTCTTGTCCTCATAGGATATGATAGGTCCACTTGCCTTTTTGTCCACTTTCTACGATCAGTGTGTTCCAATCAGGGTGGCTTGTGCTCTTGAAAATACATAAATTTTGTAAAGTTTAATACACGTCACAACAAATGGTTATGTAAAAAAAATAGCCTATGAGAGACATTGCACATCAAATTCCAACCCTGATTGCCACCCATTCTTGGCACAAGCGAATCGTTGAACAATGAGGGACATTGCTTCTGGGTAGCTGATGTTCCTAGCATCAGAGATAAATTTGTTTTTAGATTTTAGCATACAAACCTTTATGTAATCAAGATGAGAAATAATAAGCAGAGTTACATTAAATTCCATCTAGAATCTAGAAACAATGTCATGCGAAAGAGCGTTCCCATCATCTCATTAAAGGTCATTCATGTCCTCGTGGGATATGATACGTTCACTCGCCCTTTTGTCCACTTTCTACAATAAGTGTGTTCTAATCAGGGTGGCCTATGGTCTTGAAAAGAGGAGCAGGTGGTAACATGAGTCAATTAATTGTCTAACAGATTCCTACAAATCACCACCAAATAGGGTGGAGTACTTCATTGAAGACATTTGAGCCCCTCTGAGTGAGTGTTTAACCGGTGACTCGTTCATTTCATTTTTCACCGTGCTACCTATTTCGTTGGCTTTCAAGACATTTAGTTTGGTAATTAGGTTCTTTGGGGCCTGAATTATATTATTTATGTTTTATAGTTATATATTTGATTGTGGTAGAGATTTATTTTTATTTTATTATAGAGATTTAAATATATTTTAAATATTTAAATAAGTTTTTGTTATAATACCATGTTTATTATTATTTTAAAAACACAACTTGTTTTATAATAACAAATATTAATTATTATATATATACGATTTTTTTTAATGAAAAACTTTATTGATTAACAAAATTGAATATTAGACCTTTTACGTTTTTTCAAATCCCACATGGCTGAATGGTATATTTCAATAAAACAATTATAAAAAATATAGAAACAATTTTTAACAAAATAAAAAAACAAAAATCATATAAAAATATACTAAAAAAATGAGTTTTTATGCCAACTTTCTTTATAAGAAGATTTAGCAGTTTTAGATCTTTCCATAGAGAGAAGATTGCAACACAACCATATAATACAATAAAATGACACACATAACGAAAAAAAAAAAAAAAAAAAATCAACTCTAACCTAGCTACATTTCTATATCCATTAATGTAATATTCCCTCCTCAAACCTTGCTAGTAATTGTGTGTCCATGGTTTAATATTTAATTGTCACTTATGATACAAAATCAAGTCATGTATGACTAATGGATTTGGGGTATTGAAACCGCAGAGGTTTTCACCAACCCCCGACATCCGTGTGATCCTTCACGAGGTGGTTGGGTTACACCTTGCCTTGGAATTTATGGCTACCTCTATGCGACTTCCTGTCAACTGTTCTCGGACATTAATGCGACTAGCCGTAACTCCACTTATCGCTTTGGCTGTGACGAGTGTTAGTTATCCTTCCCGTCGATTTAGATTGCACCATCCGACAATGGTATTTACTTTGGGATCATCCATCTACCTAACACTTGGGTTCCCACCGGCATTCTTGCTCATTTGCGATTTCATGGTGGAGAGCCTTGCCGCTCTGCTTCTCGCCTACTCCTGGTTTCATAGTGATTTTCATAGTCCAGTCTCCATGCCTTGTGGCAAGCCGTGAAGAGGTAACTTTGATCCTTCATTCTTTGTAGAAATGGTGTGGGTCTTGAACCGTTCTTAGTGTGAGCCGAAGGCTGTCTCAATGCAAGGTGTTAATGCATTTTCATGATGGTCAGGTGGGGCGCTCGGCTCTTCAACTTCTGGACTGTGTGGCAGTCGTTTTCCTCAGCACGAATCAGGTACTAATTGTTCAGGCTACTGTTATTTAGGTTGTCAATACATTCGATTTTTACAAGCTTGCTTCTACTCCAGGCATTTCTAACCCCAGAATTCCATTTCGTGCAGATGTGAGACCCCTGCGCATGGCTTGCAAAACTCAGGTAAGATTTATACCTCTATTCTATGTTTAATACTGTTCTTGAGGTTAATTTATTATCCAAGTCATAACATTTTCCTCTGGTGGTTGTAGGTATGACGCATTTTTAAATTGAAACGAGCGCACAGTTCACTATATTGGCCTATTGATGAAGCTTACTCACAACTCTACAACTAGTACAGGTTGCAACTTACTTTCATGGCCCTTATTGGTTGGTTGATGCAGTCTAGGAAATTTACTCCTGTGAATTTCCATGAATTAGGGTTTTATTTACAAATATCTGTAGTTTTGTGTAGCGAGGTCGATAGGACACGCAGACTATGAAGTCGGTTCCTTATGTAATTAATTCCTTCCTATATGATTGTTTGGACGAGACTGAGAAGGGTTTGATCTTAATTTATCTGCTGGGTTTATTTTGTTCATGCCAACTATACTATTTGAATTTAGTTCACTGATATTCTGTATCGAACCATTACAAAACTTGATTGTAATTTTTGTTGGAAAATGCTCTTCGTTTGAACTGAATTCGACGGAGTATAATTATGTTAGAAATTTTCATGAACTTTGAGGCGTTTGTCTATGTAAACCCCCAATGTTGTACGAATAGTTGTTGAGCTTTAGGGTTTTGGTTGATTATCGAGGGTATATGCGATACATGATTTTTCCTTCAGTTGTTATACCAGTTATGTCACTCTATTTCTCTTTGTTTGAAATGTTGTCTGCACATATATATATATATATATACATATATATATAAATATATATATATTATAAATATAATATTAATATATCGAGAGAGAGAGAGAGAGAGAGAGAGAGAGAGAGAGAGAGAGCGTTCATGGTTTAATTTAAGAAACCAGGGTACATGGTTGTGGACGGGTTCTTTACGAACTCGTCTTCGGCTACAAACCCTAGGTATATGAAGAGTCTATAAAGAAATCATATGTTCCACCTGAAATATATGGAATAGTTTGTTCAGTTAAATTTTTTATTTAGTTACAGAAATTCCTGCGTATGACAAAGGCCCGATATTTATAACTATGTGTTGCTGCATGATATGTTTACCTTATATCATTTAATTATTTTTTTTTAGCAGAAAGATGATAAGCATTGGTTTTTACAGTTCATATAATTATGTATTTTCAGATTAAGTCGACCTTCATCTATAATGCTAGTTAGCTCATTAGCTAAACTTTGATTGTTCACTGACAGTTATACCGTCTCCCAGATGTGTAATAGTATCTTTTGGGAAACATGCACTATCTCCTTGATCTACTATCCTACCCAAAAACTAATAATGATTGTAATTTGTAATTTATACTAAATCATTTCCAAACTACTTACTTACAGTAAGCAGATCATTCATTATAACTACATTATTTCAGTTCACAATAAACATTCAACTAATCTACTGATAATAATTACCATGATAATATCACTTATCTGTATTTTGTTACGTATATGTTAAATAATCAGAAGATCTCTCCCTCCAACCTTGGAACTGGAAATTACATCCAAGTTCCCCCTCTGAGCACTTCCACTTCTACCAATACGAAACAACTGGGTACCTTGGGCCTCAGGACTCTATCCAGCCTCAAGTCCCGTACCCCACAACTTGCTACCTCAACTTTCTTCCCACTAGTTATATCTGCCAGTTCAAGGAAGAGTATAGCACAATCCTCTACTTTCTAATTCCCCGAGGGTTCTGCCCTCTTTTCCCTATGATAGAGTAGTTGTAACTGTACTCAGAAGTTGGTTTATTGTTTCTTTTGATTCTTTTGACAATATGGTCCAAAATCTTTTAAATAATAATTAACAATATTTTTTTTGGCTATTTTAAACCCAATATTTTTAACAGTTAAATGACATAAATGAAATTAAACTTGGTAAAAAGAACAACTCATGATGTCTTGTTGTATGTTACAACTCCCTCCCCTCAAGAGGAACACCGTCCCTGGTGTTTTTTCTCTGCGCAAATAGTGCAACATAAGCTTTTCACATGGCCTCCTCTTCTTCCTAGGTAGCCTCATCTGCACCAAAGTGCTTCCACTGCACTTTAACTTCAATGATGGCTCACCTCCGCAAGGTTTTTTCTCTCCGATCAAGGATACGAGGAGGCTCTACCAGAAATTCTCCCTCGGGTTCTACTTGCATATTCATATTATGTTGTCAGAACATTTCAAAACATTAATCTTTTAATTATATTGATTCCTATTTATCATTACCTGAATACTCTCCCAGTTCATAATATGTCGAGAGTCGTAAATATACTTTTTTAACAAGGACACATGAAAGACATTGTGTACTCGGGTGTGGCCTGGTAGTGGTAGTTTATATGCCACAAGCCCAATCTGTTCCAAAATTTGGAAAGGCCCACAATACCGTGGTGCCAATTTTGCACTACCTTTCCACTGCAAGGTGCTCTTCCGAGGCTTCACCTTTAGGTACATGTGATCACCCAACTGGAATTCTTTATGGGTTCTCTTCTTGTATGCATACTCTTTTTGCTTATCTTGTGCCACCTTTAATTTCTGGCGAACTTTCTTAATGGTATCCTCCATTTCTGCTAGTATGTCGGGACCCAATGCTAATTTATTCTCCAGACTATTCCAATCTGTGGGTACCCAACACTTTCTCCTGTAAATTACCTCGAAGGGACTCATACCCAAAGATTCGCGATGCCCATTTTTGTAGGCCAATTCCACCAAGTGGAGATAATCCTCCCATTTCTGTGGTTGTTGCATTACAAACATGTGCAACATATCCTCCAAAACTTGATTTACTTGCTCTCTCTCACCATTTGTCTATGGATGATAAGCAATACTAAAATGGATTTGGGTCCCTAGTCCTGCAAAGAGAGTTTTTCAGAAAGAGGATGTAAATTTTACATCCCTATCAGAGATCATCACTCAGGGTATCCCGTGTAGACGGAAGATTTCTCTCATAAATATGTCTGCAATTTACACTGTTTTGTAAGTGAATTCTAGAGGGATGAAGTGAGCATACTCGCTCAGTTTGTCTACAACTGCCATGATTGAGTCATGCTGCTTTCCGGTATGAGGTAACCCTGTAATAAAGTTTAGAGTTATGGTCTCCCATTTCCATTCCAGAATGGGTAGCGGTTGCAACAAACCCGCAGGATGCTGATGTTCTGCTTTCACCAATTGGTACTCTAAGCACTTAGATAAATATTTAGCCACATATTTTCATAAATCGGGCTAGAAATAACTTTTCTTAATGCCATAATAAAATTTCTGGTATCCTGAGTGGGCAACATAACGTTTCCTATGAAACTCATCTAGTAACATCTGCTTCACAGAAATTTGGTTAGGAATGTAGATTTGATTTCTGAATGTTATGTTATTAGAATTGATTGCATAATCACATTGCTTCCCTCTTACTTGGGCTTCTGAAGCTTGCTACCATAAAAATGCATATTCTGAATCCTTGAGGGAAACTTCTCGGATAACTCCTAGTAGGTTAGATTGTGCATGACTGAAATGTGCCTCATAGATGCAATGTATTTTTTTCTTAAAGCATCAGCTACCCGATTTTCTTTTCCCTTGATGTGTCTTAAGTCAAAATCAAATTCACTTAGGAATGTTGTCCATCTGGCCTAGCGTGCATTTAGATTAAGATTGATTAAAGAAATTTGTCAAACTGTTATGGTCAGTTAACAACAAAAATTTCTTTCTCGGAAGGTAGTTCCGCCACATCTTTAGTGCATGCACTACCATAGTCAACTCCAAATCGTAGGCAGAGTAACGTTGTTCATAATATTTCAGTTTTCGTGACTCATGAGCAATGACTTTTCCTTCCTGAGTTAGTACTCCATCGATGCCTTCTTTACGTGCATTGGTACATACTACAAAGGATTTTTCTGGATCTACTACCTTTAGTGCCGGAGTGGTTGTGAGCAGTTGTTTTAGCTGCTCAAAGCTTTGTTGCCATTCCGCTGTCCAGTGGAAAGCTCAACCCTTTTTCTGAAGTGAAGTCATTGGGAAGGAAATTTTCGAAAAGTCCTTTATAAATCAGCAGTAATACCCAGCCAAGCCTAAGAAGGATCTTATGTTGGCCATGCATTTCAGTGCAATCCATTCCATGATAGTTTTGATTTTCTTTGGATCCACTACTATCCCCTCTACTGATATAACATGGCCTAGGTACTAAATTTGATCTTTGTAAAAATCACATTTGCTAAACTTTGGATACGACTAGTTTTCTCGCAAAATTTGCAGCACCGTTCTCAAGTGTTGTTTGTGTTCCACTTGATTTTTAGAGTATATTAGTATATCATCCATGAAAATCAATACAAACTTATCCAAAAAGGGTTGGAAAATGTTGTGCACTAGGCTCATGAACGTGGCTGGTGCATTGGTAAGGCCAAAAGGCAGTACAACAAACTCGTAATGTCCGTAATGAGTTTGAAATGTGGTTTTATAGATGTCTTCATCCTTTATTATGATTTGATGGTATTCAGACCTTAAGTCGATTTTTGAGAACACTATAGCTCCCTATACTTGGTCAGATAAGTCATCAATGTGAGGTAGAAGTTAGGTCCCTATACTACTAGCGTAACCCCTTATTGTTACTAGTACAATCCCCTTATTGTTACTAGTACAATCCCCTTATTATATTGTTGTGCCCATGTAGTCCCCATATTATTGTGCCCCATAGAAGCCCACTATCGTTATTATTGTGCCCTTACATTATTATTGTTATGTCAGCTCTCATTATATTATGACCCCTTAGACTCCTATATAGAGAAAGGAGGTCTTATCATTTGTATCATCCAAGAATTGTTCATTTGTGTAATGTAAAGGAGGTTGCGCCCACGAAGAGGCTGAATTCTAAGGCGTTGATATATCTTTTCTATCTTTTCGTAGCTGGTTTCATAACATTTGGTATGAGAGCTTTGGATTCTAGGGTTTTGCTGCTCCAAACAGGTCATCGTCAAATTTTCACTATAACTTTTTCCCTGCAACATCTTAGAAGGGAAAAGAATTGATTTGAGACGAAATGACGATAAACCTCGGGTCTGAATTTTAGATATTGTCTCGCTATATTTTCAGAGATATGATCTGAGGAAGTTAGGATTTTTGTAAGCTCCATAATTTCATCTAAAACAGGTCATCGTGGAATTTTTGCTATAACGTTTTCGCTACGAAGTTTCAAAAGCTAAAAAAAATCCCATTTGAGGAGCAATCGGTTTGAACCTTGGGTCCGAATTTTAGATCTTGGCTCTCTATATTTTCGTATATATGATCTGAGGAAGTTATGGTTTTTGCAGACTCCCGAATTAAATCCTAAACATGTGACCTGGAAAAATCATCATAACTTTCTCTCTCAGCGTCAAATTAAACTTTTGTAAGAAGTTGCAGAAAGAGGACAGACAATGACCTTATCATTTTATTTTAATATAATAGGACTCGCCTTTTTAAATTAATAATTTGATTGTGACTTTTTTTCCCTGATTTGATAATTTGATTATACTAATTAAT
>APFE030525519.1:0-10528 GCA_000404065.3 Pinus taeda
TAATGAATATGGGGTCAGCAGCAGTATCTTGGAGTTGTAAGAAACAAGCTACAGTGGCCACTTCTTCAGCAGAAGCAGAGTACATTTCAGCATGGGAAGCAGCATGTGAAATTGTTTGGTTGCGCCGAATTTTGTGGGACTTGGGCATTTCTTAGGCAGAAGCTACATCATTGTTCATTGACAGCCAGTCAGCCATCAAACTTGCCAAGAACCCAGTTTTTCATTCAAATACAAAGCATGTGGACACCAAGTATCATCATATCAGGTCGCTCATTGCCAAAGATGTCCTCAAACCAGTTTATTGTCCTTCCGAAGATCATATCTCCGATATTTTCACCAAACCGCTTGGCAGAATAAAATTTACTAAGTTCAGGGATGAACTTGGTATCTGTTGTAATGTATCTTTGGATCATAGGGGGTATCTGTTCTCTCCATATCCTTATCCATAAGTTTGTAGAAACTTAAAAAAAAAAATTAGTTAGTCCTGATATCTATATCATTGTAATTTATATGCTTCAGTTAATATTGATATTTGTAGTAGCCAAATTCTCTTGCTTGTGTTGCCTTCCCAATTTGAGTTCTACTAATATTACCTACATTTACATTTAATGATTTGCATAAATGTGAAAACATTTCTATCACTTGAATGAATGTGAGATCATATTTTTCATCACATTCTTTTATCAGTTGAGTGTAGTTATAAAAGTATTACAGTTTTATCTACATTTCTTTCTATTTTGCCTCACTTTCTATTGTGGTTTATGGAATGGTGGTTCTAAATTTTGAATTTTGAGTAATGCCAATTTATGAGTTTTGACTTAATCATGAAGGTATTGAGATAGTTCCGATGGTTTATATGATGGTTGATTTAATAACTGGTAATAATTCACAGTAAATTAATATTTCTATGACATTTTATTATAATGTAAAGTTATTTTTGCAGGTTTTGGATTTAGTATCTATAATTCATTTTAAGAAGAATTCACTTTTTTTTTTATCAAATTAATATCTTAGGTCATAAAATTTAATGATAAATATTATGTGTTAGTTTATTTAAAAAAAAAAATATTTTTGTTAATAATTTATTTATGAGTATATCATATTAACTTTATATTTGGCTTCCAAATTAAAATTGATAATAAAAATCTATTACCGATGTGTCTATAAAATAATAATAATATAAGTTATAACCAATATTTTCTCTATATTATAACTTTGCAAATCTAAAAACCGTGACTAATAAATAGGAGGTATCACAATCCTAGAAATCTTTAACTAACTAAAATTGAAGTAATAAAAGAAAAACTCAGTGAAAGATCAGATGGCATCAACCCACCATTCGAAGAACATGATGATGATAAAATTTTAATGATCTTATTAAAAAATTGACTGATGGGAACATTAGAGACATCAAATTGGGAAGAAGGTAAAGTTGAAATCATAACTAGTGTGAGTTTTATTAAAAATGTCTATGTGTTTCATATGGAATGCTCTTCATTTCTCTAATTAATTTTAGAGAGTGCATTGATATAGGTTCTTTTGATGAATCATGATAGTATGTTAGTTTTCTGAAAAATTTGTATTTAGATTTAAGATTTTTTTGTTTATTTTAAAAGATGAAAGTTATGAATATTAATTGTTATGGAGCTTTTTCATTAATGGTTGTTTTATATACTATCACAACCACATTTATTAATATGGTTGATATAAGCTAATAGATTTATATGAAACATATATATAATCACATTTTTTAATGTAGTTGATATACACGAATAAATTTATATTAACGACATTAATAATTATTATGTGTATTTTTTTAAATATCAATTAAAAAAATTAAAAGAAGTTAACCCGAAACTATATAAACTATATGCAATAGAATTCTACAATTTAAACAAACATAAGTTTTTTTTGTTATTTTTTTTTGTTTTTTTGTTTTTTTGTTTTTTTTTTTTCTCAGAAGAAAAATCAATATTATATTCATATAAGAAGGTCTTACATAGTGCAAATGCACGAAGCATATGCCGAATCATTCATATGAGAGAAGAAGCATATGTAGAAACGTGGACCAAGCCACATGCAAATATGCAAAAATATAGATTCCAAATAACGCCCCGAAAGGCCAGATAATGCCCCTATACAAGGAAAACCCTCTTAATGGTGCAGAAAGAGGCACCAAGAAACCAAGCATACAAGCAGTAGATGAAAGAGCAGCATGATCTGTCCGCCTAAAGAGGAAGGAGAGGCACGAAACGATGGGAGGGAGTAGCAACAGAAGCCACTCCTTCCCCGCCCCCTCAAACTCTCCACCTGAAAAAGACAAGAAGCAGAGAAAGGAAACGCTGCCACAAACATCCGCAGGTGCCAGCAGAAAAGACCAATAGAGACATCCTTTAGAAGCGGCACGAAACAGGGCAGAAGCTTCCCTATTCCCTCAACGCTCCAGAGGATATGCCAAGGCAAGAAAACAAACCAGATTGCATCCGAGAAGGAGAAGTCCCACCGGAGCATAGGCGATCATCGGGGGCAGAGGTGGCAGGGGAAGCCACCTCGCCCCCACTAAGAGAAGCTGAAGCTATAATTTATCTATTTATAGTAATTATCTTGTAATTCATTAAATTTATAATCTTGTAATTCATTGAATTTATTATTGTGAATTACAGTATTACCACAGCAACAAGTTACATACAACTTTTCTTATTTCTCGACTCACTCCAGTCAATTAGGCATAGAAAAGATTAATTTCCACGACGACTGGAAACCATTTGTTACTCCCGTCAATTCGACAAAGAAACAATTAATTTCCACGACCACTTAAAACAATTTGTCATTCTTTATTTTCCCTGTTTCTTCCAAGATTTCTTAGTTCACTCCACTCAATTAGGCATAGAAAAGATTTTCTCTGTTTCTTCTATGATTTCTCAGCTCACTCCACTCAATTAGGCATAGAAAAGATTAATTTCCACGACGACTTGAAACCATTTGTTTCCCCTGTTTCCTAGAAACTTTTCAACTTACTGGTCATCCTCCAATGACAGAAGAGTTGGAGTATTTATATGGTCGCCGCACACATCGCATCTAATTATTTAGAGTCGGGGAAGATCGAGAAATGGATAAAGGTTTTGTGTCGATGATGCTTGATGGAAACTTTGGCAAATACCATCCTTGCTTTGGATGCAGATAAAATTGCAGACATTCAATAATATATTCTATTAATTTGAATGAGGGAAATTACATACATATTTATACAATTAATAGTCTTAAGATAGGAATGCTATCTTAGACGTACAGTAGTGTGGTTGAGAGATTTCTCTCCAACCACACACTAAACTAGGAGAAACTATATTCTAGCTTATTCCTATTATGTAGGAACAAACTCCTCAATTAGAAAATTACAACCATAGACAAGTAGGAATTAATTATTTCCAACTCCCCCCCTTAATGACTACTTGTCATGATAGTCAAATCCACCACCATCAGGCGAATTGCATGTACAGAACTTCCAAAAATACAATCTGCCACCCTCGGACAGATCCACAACTTCTCTGATCCCACAGATCCCCTTGAAGGTGAATTGGCACGATCAATATGCCACCACCGGGCAAGTCCGATTTACCACCACCGGGCAAATCTGCCAACTTCAATAGATGGTTTATGGCTCACCACCAACCATCACATTACAGTGACAAAAGATGGTTTCAGGTTGACCATAAACCATTACAAAGTGGTTTTGAGATCACCACGAACTTTCAAATGCTTTTACAAGGCTTACATTCCATACTTCAACATTTGGAATTTCTTGGTACATACAATGACTATTACAACATATTAGGGAGTCTATTTCACAAACCACACTAACTCAAACAAATCTACTTTGCTGTCCACCATAGCCGTTGTTGCTGCTGCTTTACCTCATCTGTGAGAGGTCCACTGATAAAGAAACCAGAACATAGGCACTCACAGCCCCACAAAGAGAACACAATTTTCCCTTCAAGAACAATTTTCAAGTATACTGCCTTATGCTTGCTAACAACCTGCAACATTATCTCAATCATCCTCTAATCTTTGACGTAACTGTCATGTCTTCTCATATCTGGTAATAAATCATTCCTGCAAATAGATTTGTCTATTGTTGGAATGGCGGTGTATCCTGGTGTGGGCAATTCCACAAGGGAGCTGGTTATGTTGATAATGCGACCGCCGCCGCCGCGGACGACCCTTTTGGTGGCTTCTCTGCTGCACACAAACATTCCCCTGCGATCTTTTACACGACGGGCCACCATTCCAAAAAACACAGCAACAGCGTTGCCAGTGAACAAAATCAGCAACGACAAGGTCAAGCACAACCTGCACGTCGCCAGGCTGCGGGGCTAGCGACGGCGCTCAACGACAAGCATAGCGGATGATGGACAAGCAAATATTCACAAAACCTTTATTCTCTTCAGCCTAGGAGCAGCCAAGCCCATGAGGGGCTAGGCCCTCAGGGCTCTGATACCAAGATAAAATTGCAGACGCTCAATAATATATTCTATTAATTTGAATGAGGGAAATTACATAAATATTTATACAATTAATAGTTTTAAGATAGGAATGCTATCTTAGACGTACAGTAGTGTGGTTGAGAGATTCTCTCAACCACACACTAAACTAGGAGAAACTATATTCTAGCTTATTCCTATTATGTAGGAACAAACTCCTCAATTAGAAAATTACAACCATAGAAAAGTAAGAATTAATTATTTCCAACTGATGCTGCATCCATGAGTTACCATGGTCATCCCTTCGACCGCATCCCGGGTGGAAGTACTTCTTTTCAACCTAGTGAATTTGTTTTGAACAAAGTTGCACTAAAGCTGGAGGACTCTGAGTTGACATCACCCATCGATGCACTTCACGCCTCAAGGGACGTGCTGGCGCTTTTGTCGTTCAGTGATGCGGTCATATCCGATTCCATCTGGATCCCTCCTCAACTGGACATCACAAAACTCACACAATGTGTGCTCCTGGACTAGAATCCGGTGCATAAAGCGCACGAAGAGAGTTGTGGCCATAACACTTGCCGGCTTACAATTGGAAGGGAGTCTCTCACCATCTCTGGGCAGCGTTTCATTATTACGTTCTTTCAATCTCTCCGGTAATAATTTCTCAGGAAGAATTCCACCAGAGCTTGGCCAAGTAAAAGCCCTTGGAATACTCGACCTTAGCTTTAATATGCTATGGGGTCATATTCCAAGAGCATTGTCTAATTGTACGCGCTTTCAATGGCTACGACTTTCAGTAAACAGCTTGACAGGGACCATTCCAACCGAATTCGATCGTCTGGGCAAGTTGGAACATTTCCGCTCGAAGGAAAATTATCTTTCTGGAAGCATCCCATCTTCTCTGAGCAACTGCACGTCTCTTCGATATCTGACCATTGGACACAACAATCTGACAGGTCCAATTCCTCTTGAACTGGGCTCACTGCAAAACTTAGAGTACCTGGCTCTCGAATCCAACAAGTTAGAGGGTCCCATTCCTCCATCTTTGGGAAACTGCTCCTCTCCTGATTGTGTTTTTGGGGGACAACAAATTATCAGGCAAAATACCACCACAATTGGGAAAGTTGAGGGAGCTTGTTGAACTGTCTATTTATGGCGCGGGCAATATTTCGGGTTCTGCGCGAGCAATATTACGGGTTCTATCCCATCTGAAATAGGAAATTGCAGCAAACTTGAATGGTTGGACTTGGGATATAACAAAATTCAGGGATCCATCCCGAAGACTATATGCCAACTTTCGCTTCTTTCCACCCTGAGATTGGTACTTAATAGCCTGGTAAGTGCAATACCTGAAGCCATTTCCAATCTAAATCAGTGGACGTACTTAGATCTTTCTAAGAATGCTCTTTCTGGCGGCATTCCCAATGGCATTGGCAATTTGAGTTAGTTGATGTACTTAGATCTTTCTTTGAATGCTCTTTCTGGTGGCATCTCCAATGGCATCGACAAGTTAAATATGCTACAACATTTAGATTTGTCTTCAAACCTATTGAATGGAAATATTCCAGACTCTATAGGCAACTGCACTTCTCTGGAGGATTTGGTATTGACAAACAATTCGTTGTCAGGTAGAATCCCACCAACTTTAGATAGATGCATGAAGTTACAAAGGTTAAAGGTCTCAGGTAACAAATTGAGTGGTACTCTGGATATAGCATTTCCAATTTCTATGTAAGTTTTTTCAGCGGCTTCTAATACTTTTGTTGGGACCCTGCCCGCATATTTGGCCCTTTGCACCCAACTCCAATTATTAGATCTAAACAAAAATGGATTACAAGGTGCGCTACCTCATTACTTTTCATTGTTTTATGATCTAAGAGTTTTCATCGTTTTATGATCTAAGAGTTTTAAGTCTGGGTTATCATCAATTGCATGGGTCTATTTCTCAATGGATCACAAATTTGACCCATTTGCAAGTGTTGGATTTATTCAACAATAAATTCAATGGAAGAATACCATCCAATTTTCAGACCCTTAAGGGATTCAGAGATCTTAATGGTTTCAAACTTATTGATAATACTTTATATGAGGATTTAGGGATTGTAATCAAAGGATCTAAGTATATTATCACATATGTGTTGGCCACAAACACCATTTTTGATCTGTCCAACAATAATCTTATTGGAGAAATACCTCCAAGCATAGGAAATCTAAGCAGCTTGAGGATATTGAATTTATCTAGAAATGATTTAACAGGTCAAATCCCCAAAGCTCTTACTAAGATACATACTTCGGAGGAGTTGGAATTATCAAACAATAATTTAAATGGAAGTATATCTCAAGAGCTCACTGCGTTAACCATGTTGGCATCTTTGAACATTTCATGGAATAGACTTTGTGGTAAAATCCCAAAAGGAACACATATGGACACTTTTAATGAGACATCATTTGAAGGAAACAAATGCTTATGCGGCTATCCTTTGCAACCATGCAACAAAAATGGAATGCAAGGAGGAAGCACTACTATTAGAAAGATAGAGGATGGTTGATTCATGTGAATGAACATGTCTCATTAATTGCAGTAGAGTTAGGAATGGGGATTGGGTTTGGTGCAGTTGTGTGTATGATGATAACTTGGAATAAATCTAGACATTGGGTAATGCCCCCTCACATACAACCATTTTATGGAGTGTATCGATTTCCTAAATAGCTTAATAGTTTGTTGTACTCAATTTCCCTTCCAAATAATGTTGTAATCGCAACATATATCATAAAGAAGAATTATCCCCAAAATTGTTAGTGAAACATGTGCATTGTAGTCTTATGTGAAATATTTCTTTATTATTCAAGAAAAATATCATATTATATATTTGTTAAGATGTATTCATACTTCTATCACATTACAAGGATGCTCTCTCTATTTTTTCCCTTTCAGGTTTACTTCTGACATAACATACATATTACAAGGATGCTGATCTCCTTATCTTGTTCTTTTCATTTTCACTTAAGACAAAACATATATATATAATTATACTCTATCATTATGTTTGGATTCTGGTGTTTCTTATTTTAAAGATTTTTTTTTTTTTATTGAATGAAATTAAACTTTACATAGTATACACATTGAGTAAACTACAAATAAATTATAAAAAAAAATGAATAATTTTAAATTTTACATGTCAAAAAGAAATTTCTTAAATTTATCTTTTTAAATATACAAATTAAAGATTTTCAATCCAATTTTAAATTAAAATATATATAAAATAATATAAAAACAAAATATTATAACTTTTCCCGTATTAAATTTAAAAAAATTTAATAGAAAATATATTATTTTCTATATAAATAGGATATAAGTTAAAAATAAATTAAAAATGCTTAACTAAACCTGGTCTATATTAGAATTAGAATTGGGTTGAAAAATAAATTTCCCATATTTAAAATATAAGTAATTATAAACAACTCAAATTTAACAATATAAAAATACAGTCCAAGATTACGAATATTAAGTTTTCTACGGAGTGTCAAATTTATTTATAATTTTTATTCAATTAATAACGTGGCATAATCTTCCACTGTGTTTGCTCTACATGCATTTGTGGGGCCAATGGATAGTGGTGCACATCTGTTCAATACGCTGACATCGCTTGACATCATTTCATTAACCAGTCACTCGCTACGCCATTTCATTTAACAAAAAACTAATAAATCTCGTTGAGAATTTGCAGGAATATATGGCATATCGTTTTGATGATTAGCATATCTAACACAGATAATAAGCGTATCCAAAGGCAATATTCTGCTCGTGATGATGATGGTAATATCAATACTGATCATTGATATTAACATGGTTTCTTTGTCTTCATGGCCCACCGTCTATTCTACTTTATGAGGGTTTGTTACGTTCTGGGAATTTTTCAAGACATGAGAGGGGGTCTTGAAAGGAAAACTCCATATTTTCTCCTTAAGATAGTCACAATATATGGCCATTTAACATGATACTTATAAAAGGATATGAGTTCTAAAAGGAATAAAATTGGGAACATCTCTTTTCTTAAACCATATAATATATTTAGATTATGTCCGTGTTTTTTTGTTGTTTATTAGAGAGTTGAAAAGAAACTAGGAGAAATTTTCAACAAATTTAGTTTAGCATTTTGGATGATGGTGAAATGCATAAGCTTCTATTTCTTTCAACTAGCTAAAAGAGGATGATGTAAGGTTAGTGCATCCAAATGTTTCCTTTTCTAACATGATATTTCAGTTTCTTCCTATAACCTGATCATTATGGGGAAAATGGCTAGAAATGGTGAATATAAGTTATTAAAAGGAGGATTAACAAGTAGTGCAACACATGGATTTCATTGGGAGTGAGGTTAATCTTGGCGAAAGATTTATTGGAAGCAATTTCAATCTATTGGTAATTTGAAGGTCAATTCTTTATTCCTAGAAGAGGTTTGGAAATAATGTAACAAAAAGTTTCAAATTTCTATGTATTACTCAAATAGTAATAGAGACAATTCCATGATTAATGTGGTGAGTATATTTTTCACATATGTATTGGCCACAAACATCCTTTTGACGTGTCCAACAATAATATTATTGGAGAAATACCTCCAAGCATAGGAAGTCTAAGCAACTTGAGGTTATTGAATTGATCTAGAAATGATTTAACAGGTCAAATCCCCAAATCTCTTAGTAAGATACATACTTTGGAGGAATTGGACTTGTCAAACAATAATTTAAACAAAAGTATACCTCAGGAGCTCATTGCATTAACTATGTTGGCATCTTTAGATCTCTCATGTAATAGACTTTGTGCCAAAATCCCAAAAGGAACACAATTTGACACTTTCAATGTGATTTCATTTCAAGGAAACCCATGTTTATGCGGGAGTCCTTTACAACCATGTACGAAAAGCGGAGTGCAGCCAAGAAGCACTACTATTAGTAGAGATCGGGGATGGTTGAGTCATGTGAATTAACATGTGTCATTAAGTGCAGTAGAGTTAGGAATGGGGATTGGATTTGGTGGAGTTGTGTGTATGATGATACTTCAGGATAAAGCTAGACTTTGGGTAATGCCCCCTCACATACAACCATTTCATGGAGTGTATGGATTTCCTAAATAGCTTAATAGTTTGTTGTACCAAATTCCCTCCCCAAATAAATATTGTAATCACAACACATATCATAAAAAAGAATTGTCCCTAAATGTTTTAGTGAAACATGTGCATTGTATTCTTATGCGAAATAGGTATTTATTATTCTAGAAAAATATCATATTATATATTTATTAAGATGTATTCATACTTCTATCATATTACAAGGATTTTCTCTCTATTTTCCTCCTCTCATTTTTACTTATGAAATAACATACATATTACAAGGATGCTCTCCCTGTGTTGTTCTTTTCCGTTTTACTATACATATGTTTGAAAGTCTATGCGTTACTCTATATCATTATGTTTGCATTTTATGTCTTTTATTTTAAAGATTTTATTATTTTTATTAAATAAAACTAACTACATTGTATATGCATTGAGTATACTCAAATAAAATTATAAAATGAAAATGAATAACTTTTTAAATTTTAATTTACAATGTTAAAAAAATTTTTGTTCATATTCTTCTTTTTATTATGCAATAAAAATTTCCTTAATCTATGGTAAATTGAAAATATATATATATTTTTTAATACAAATATACTATAACTCTTTTCTCTTATTAAATATTTTAAAAAATATATACTTTAAAACCTCCGTAATTATTTTTTATATTAAATATTAGATTTTTATACCATTAAATAAAATTCTTAATATAGTAAAAATATTCTTAATCTAATACACCATCTAATCCTATCAATAATATCAAAGGTTTACGAATAGATTTTCAGTTTCAAAACCATTAAATAACGAGTGTCAAATTTGTTTATAATTTTATTTAATTAATAACATGGCATAATCTTTCACTTTGTTGGCTCTACATGGATTTCTTTTTTTTTTCAAAAAAAATGTACATCATCATTACGTCAACCCACAACAACA
>APFE030525525.1:1680-26241 GCA_000404065.3 Pinus taeda
TGTATAAATATGTATTGTAACATTGAAAGGGACATAATGAAAAATCAAGCTGGTAGTCCCGGTTTTGGGATCCAATGGGAAATCTCTGTGTATATGTGTTTTATGTGTTATGCTCTCGCATTTTTATTTTTCTTGTGATTTAGAATTCGTATGCAGGTACTTTCTATACGGTTAAAATCTACAGATGTGTGACTAATTTCATGTCCTCATGTGTCATATCTATTCAAGTCACAATCATGAGGCAGTTTTCATTTGAAGGACTTCAAGCGAGGCATGACTAATTTCCCCCTTCTTCCTTATTCCACCAAAACACTTACTAATTTCCCTGAAGAGATCAAGATCTGCTTGATGCCTCTTAGTTTCATCATTTTCCATATCATTCACCTTGGTAAAGATCTGCTTTACTCAAGGAATATTCATACTCCCTTTAAGGATCATTGTTTCCCTTAAATAGCCTAAGAAACACACACTTAGCGCTTTCTCATCATGGTCATATTAACTACTAACTTACTATATAGCTCCCTATCTATCTCCCTATCCCCTACTAAAACTATATTAATAACTCCCTACATACTTATCTCCTCCCGTTGGTTGAAAAATAACCATAAGTATTCCTTGGGAATTGCTAAGTTTGCCTGAAACATAGCAAGAACCCTCATTTTTCCCCTTTCAAACCATCTTCCAATGCAATGGACTCCTTCCTAAGCATAAAATTCCTCTTTTTTAGGTTACGGGACCTCTCCCGAGGCCTCAAATGCTCTGCAATAAGCATCCATACCCTTCTTCCGATTGCAATAAACCCTGTCGACTACCGTAACATTCTTCTGATCCCTTTGAATCCCCCTTCGACGTGATTATCGCAGTCGGAGGTCGCAAAGATAATATGGCTCATTGTTGTTTCTCCCCGATGGATGTCTCGTCGATGCCATTTCACAATCGGCATATCGCAAATACTATATGCCACATAGATATACCCCTTCCCCTTTCCGCCGATGTGATACCGTGAGATCAGCAATCGGCGGTTGCGAGAGTTATGTTCCCAAATTTCATGTCGCTTCCTTTTGCTCCAATGCAACATTGTCATGGCATCAAAAGAATATATCGCATCACAAATACTTCATCACCGTAGGCCTTCATTTACTCATATATTTTGTTTAAAACATGATTTATCATTAAGACAGGTTTTCATTGCAAATTCATCGCAGGCCACAACATTTCAGTTATCGCTATCGCATCGCAGAAACATATAAGGCACCGCACCATGTGGCACCCTGCCACGTCACCCTGCTGACATCATTCGCCATACCAGGACCGACTGCTGATGTCACTCGCCAAAGAAGGGCGCGTAAGCGTGAAAATGCATCTTAGGAGGCCCGGACTTTGTTACTAATAACAATAGAATGAGGGCCTATAGGACTGTTGCAACAGATATACTTAACACCTTCACCGAATCCGAGCTTGACAAGATTTCGAGGAACCATAACATATGTGCTCACATCCTAGCCACTTTTTCTAGTACATGCAAGCTTCCCTTTGAGCCAAATCACCATTTTACTGCTGAGATAAAACATAGGCCCGTTGTTCCTAACAATATTAGAGATTGGCAAGTATTTGAAAACGATGCGCAGATTAACAATTTCCTCACTCTTGAGGGCGAGTTTTCAAATTTAAACATCGACATGGAGGTCATGAACGATTCCCAACAACAAACAAATGAAAATCAGCAGGCTATAACAGCTGCAACAGTAAAACAAATCCTTAACGCAACTATTTTTTACAATACAAACATAAAACAGCTGAAAGATATGCATTTAGAGGAAACCGCCAAAGAAAAGGTTGAGTTCATTGATCTGAAGAATAATTTTTTGCCTGCAGGCCTTACTCCATTAGAAGATATGTTTGATGACAATGATGTGCCCAAAAAGCCAAAAATGGAGCCTTTAGATGTTGTTATAAAAGAACATAACATAGGGACAGTAGAACAGCCCAAAATGATTAAGTTGTCCAAAAAACCGCCCCCTAATCAAAAGCCAAAATATGTGGATTTGTTCAAAGAATTCCAAGATGTATTTGCTTGGAGTTATGAGGAATTGAAGTCCTATGACTCCTCGGTGATTCAACATACCATTCCCTTAAAACCAAATCAAAAACCATTCAAACGGAAACTTAGAAGAATAAACCCTATGCTTCTTCCCCTCATTGAGAAGGAAGTGAAAAGAATGTTTGAAGCAAGTATTATAGCACCCATCAGGTTTTAGGAATGGGTATCCAATCTGGTTCCCACAAGGAAAAAGTCAGGTGAGATTAGACTGTGTGTAGACCTAAGAAACTTAAACCAGGTCTCTTTAAAAGACCACTACCCTTTGCCTAAAATGGACCACATCCTACAAAGAATAGTAGGTTCCTCTAGGATTTCTTTACTAGATGGATTCTCAGGTTTCAATCAAATACTTGTTCACCTGGATGACCAAGACAAGAGAGCCTTTACTACACCCTGGGGAACATTTAAGTAAGTTAAAATGCCTTTTGGGCTAAAGAACGTTGGTGCCACCTTTCAAAGAGCAATGGATATTGCATTTGCCAAGGAAATCCATGAATTCCTTGTTGTCTATCTTGATGACTTAACCCCTTTCTCCAAATCTGATCAAGAGCACCTCAAGCACTTAAGACAAATCTTCATGACATGCAGGAAATATGGCATTTCCTTGAACCCCAAGAAGTCCTTGTTCGGCCTTGAGGAAGGTAAGTTATTAGGCCACATCATCTCGAAAGACGGTATCAAAATCGATCCAGAAAGAATTCAAGCAATCCTTCAAATTCCATACCCAAGAAACATAAAAGAGTTACAAGCATTCCTTGGAAAGATCAATTTCCTAAGGAGATTTATCCCAAACTTAGCAGAACTGATAAGACTGTTAAGTAACATGTTGAAAAAGGATGCCAACGTAAGATGGTCTCTGGAAACCAAGCAAGCTTTTGAGAGTATCAAAGCCACCTTAACTCAAACGCCCGTGCTCACATGTCCACAATTTGACAAAGATTTTATCATCTTTTCCTTTGCTTCAGAACACACCATAGCTGTTGTCCTTCTGCAAAAGGATGATCAAGGAAATGAAAAGCCTATTGCATTTTTCAGCTGAGCCTTAAGAGATGCACCCTTGAAATACCAAATCATGGAAAAGTAAGCCTATGCCGTTGTTAAAGAAATCAAAGATTTCCGAGTCTACATTTTATATTCACATGTGATTGCGTATGTCCCAAACTCTGCTGTAAAAGACATTTTAACTGAAGAGGGACTAGAAGGCAAAAGATGCGAATGGATTGCCAGTATTCTCGAATACGACATTGAGATAAAACCCACAAAGCTGATAAAGGGACAAGGTCTGGCCAAGCTAATGTCTGAAACAAACTTTCAGGCCTTAGATATTAACCAACTGGACAACGAACAAGAGCTGGCGAGTCCACAGATCAGTGAAACCTTTTTACAATCCCCATGGTATGCCGATATTTGCTATGTATTGTTAAACCTGTGTGCTCCCCCAGGGTTGTCCAAAACCAAAAAGACATTTTTTAGAATGAAAGCGTCAAATTTTCGTGTCCTAGATGGTGCCCTGTTTTGGAAAAATCATGAAGGAATTTTGCTGAACTGTTTAAATGAAAATGAAACCAACAGTGCCATGAAAGAATTCCATGCAGGGGACTGTGGAGGGCATCTATATTGGAAATCCACTGCTGACAAGATTTTAAGGGCTGGTTATTTTTGGCCCTCTCTATTTGAAGATGTCAAAAAATTTGCCATCTCATGTCACAAATGCCAAATTTTTGAAGGAAAAGGAAAACTGCTCCCTTTGCCCCTTAAGCCTATCTCAACCGAACAACCTTTTCAACAATGGGGTCTTGACTTCATAGGTGAAATCCATCCCTCTTCCTCAAGCCAACACAAGTGGATTTTAACAGCCACCGACTATTTCACCAAGTGGATTGAAGCCATCCCATGTAGGCAAGCCAACGACTCCACTATTATCAGATTCCTTGAGGACAATATCCTTTCTAGATTTGGCTACCCTGAGAAAATCATCACTGACAATGCTGCTACCTTCAAATCCAAAAAGATGATCAACTTATGCCATAAATTTCATATTACCTTGGGCCACTCCACAACCTACTATCCTCAAGGTAATGGCCTGGATGAGTCATCCAACAAAAGCCTCATCAATATCATAAAGAAAGTACTAGAAGAGAACAAAAAGAATTGGCATAGGAAGCTCACAAATGCCTTGTGGGCAGACAAACTTTCAACCAAGAAATCCATTGGGATGAGCCCTTATGAGCTAGTATATGGCATGGAAGCCAGATTTCCTTCATCCCTGGGCATCCCAACAATCAAGTTGTTACAGGAGCTTCAGGCTGAACCAAATGATATTCAATGAAGGATTAATCAGACCATTCATCTACAGCAAACCAGAGAGCAAGTGTATGATAGAGCTCAAGTTGTGTAGGAGAGGATGAAGAAAGCATTTGATAAGGGAGCCATGGCTGAGGATTTCTACATTGGTGACAAAGTTAAAAGATGGGACTCATGAAGAGAAAACAAGGCAAAGCATGAAAAGTTTGATTTTCTTTGGAAAGTTCCATTCATTATCAACGTTGTGCAAGGCAATAACACATTTTTTCTCAAATCTGAAGATGGCATCACAGCTGAAGAAAGCCCTGTAAATGGCCAAATGTTGAAACATTATCGAGATCCATTTTAATGGGATACAATGCCCCCAATACCCCTGTGTATATATTTGTATATTGATGTTGTATATATGTCACCGTTGTCCTTTTTATGTTTGAATAAGCAATCTGATTGCTTGGAACCCAGCAGCGAAGTTATGGAGACAAAGCAAAGGCAGTCCTCTATTTTAATAATCAGTCACGACATCATTCTTAGGAGAAACAATGCAACAAAGTTTATAAGGCACAACCCATGCAAATCATCTATTTCAAAAGGCTCTGTCTTTTGCATTACTTTCAGCATAAAGGTACAGCGAAATATTGAGTGAAAGGAACAAAAAAAATACAGAAGAATGCTCAGGATAAATTGAGATATATTCGAAAGCACTCAAGGGAGTAAGGGATAGCGCCGTATGTTACAGCGATTTGTGTCGAGAGGAGGTTGCGTTCAAAATTGTAAACCTCAAACACTTGTCAGTCAACAAAAGGGAATGCTTTTGTTGATTCTTTGTTTTGAATGATATTGGAGACCGACACTCAAGGCAGTTTGGACATTTAGAGCGACCATAACAAGATAAGAACACTGTTGTATATCAAAGAGAAATCAATTAAAAATGCTGCAACCAGGCTTCCACAACTTTGGTCAATAGCATTAAAAGGGAAAAACATTTTGTTTTACATCAGCAAGCTTCTCAAAGACAGAGTTAAAGAAAAATGCCTCAGTTTGACCCATGTATTGAGACTATTCCAAAGGGCAGTGCTCAGGTAACATTGTACACAACATTAAGCACGCAGAAGAAAGCAGGAGATGCTATATAGTTCACAGTAATTCAGTCGGGGATAAGTGCTTTTCTTTTTCCAAAGTTTCAATCATTTAACAGTTAGCAGAAAGAAGTGTTCCTAATCCCCAACAACAATAAAAGATCCAGGTAGTCTGACCTGCTGTTCTTGACTTTTCACAAGGAAAAGCCATCCCCAAGTGGAGCCACTGTTAGCCTCCTGCTGCAGCAAGTTACTCATCTTTCATGATTGACATTTTTACATGCCAAATATGCCATTCTTTGTATGCTGCAATGTTCCATATTTTCTACAGAGGCCAAAGAAGGATGTCATGAGAATGTGCCAATTCAAGTGCCACTGATGTGTTCCAATTTTGATATACCAGTCCATTTTTGCAGAATTTTCAATTAAAGGGAGGTCCAAACAGTTTAATCTTGGTCTCCCTAGGTTTCAATTTCTCGTTTTAGAATATGGAGGATGAATATCTGTCCAAACAGCCTAATCTTGGCAGATTCCTAGACAGGTAGAGAATCAAAGGAGCCCAACTGCTTAATCTGGGCCCTTGGAAGAAATAAGCGTAGATCTAGATAGGAAGACAGAAAAAGAAAAAGGTGAAAAGGCTCGGTCTGCAAGTCCAAATGCACCCAAACCAAGAAGAAGAAAAAATGCTAGGAAAGTAGGTTGGGTAGGTAGCTTTGAGGTTGTAGAATGTTGATGTGTGACTAATTTCATGTCCTCATGTGTCATATCTATTCAAGTCACAATCATGAGGCAGTTTTCATTTGAAGGACTTCAGGCGAGGCATGACTAATTTCCCCATTCTTTCTTATTCCCCAAAAACACTTACTAATTTCCCTGAAGAGATCAAGATCCGCTTGTTGCCTCTTAGTTTCATCATTTTCCATATCATTCACCTTGGTAAAGATCTGCTTTACTCAAGGAATATTCATACTCCCTTTAAGGATCATTGTTTCCCTTAAATAGCCTAAGAAACACCCACTTAGCGCTTTCTCATCATGGTCATATTAACTACTAACTTACTATATAGCTCCCTATCTATCTCCCCATCCCCTACTAAAACTATATTAATAACTCCCCTACAAACTTATCCCCTCCCGTTGGTTGAAAAATAACCATAAGTATTCCTTGGGAATTACTAAGTTTGCCTGAAACATAGCAAGAAGCCTCATTTTGCCCCTTTCAAACCATCTTCCAATGTAATAGACTCCTTCCTAAGCATAAAATTCCTCTTTTTTAGGTTACCGGACGTCTTTCGAGGCCTCAAATGCTCTACAATAAGCATCCATACCCTTCTTCCGATCGCAATAAACCCTGTCGACTGCCGTAACATTCTTCTGATCCCTTTGGATCCCCCTCCGATGCAATTATCGCAGTCGGAGGTCGCAAAGATAATATGGCTCGTTGTTGTTTCTTCCCAATGGATGTCCCGCTGATATGTCACATATATATGCCTCTTCCCCTTTCCGCCGATGCGATACCACGAGATTGACAATCGGTGGTCGCGAGAGTTACGTTCCCAGATTGCATGCCGCTTCCTTTTGCTCCGATGCGAAATTGTCATGGCATAAAAAGAATATATCGCATCACAAATACTTCATCACCGCAGGCCTTCATTTACTCATATATTTCGTTTAAAACATGATTTATCATTAAGACAGGTTTACACTGCAAATTCATTTCAGGCCGCAGCATTTCAGTTATCGCTATCGCATCGCAGAAACATATAAGGCACCGCACCATGTGGCACCCTACCACATCACTATGCCACGTCACCCTGCTGATGTCATCCATCGTACCAAGACCCACCGCTGACGTCACCCGCCAAAGAAGGGCGCGCAAGCGCGAAAATGCATCTTAGGAGGCCCGGATTCAAATTTTGAGGCAGTTTTCGATGTGCTAATCGCGCATCGCTACGGGAAATATGCCAAAGAGGGGAATCTTGAGGGAATCTTTTGATTCCATAGCCGTTTTTACGCCGAAAAGAGCAGAAAAGGCCTGATTTTGCAGTTTTAACGTATCCAAAGAGGGAGAGAGACCCGGTTGAGGCATTAAAGAGTATCAACGCAAATGCAAAGCCAAAATCCATGTCAAAGAGTATCAGTGTTGCGTCGAAGTTTATCAGTAAAGATCTTCTCAGGGCTCGAGGCGAATAGAACATTAAAAGGAAATCTTTAAAAGTCCAGAAGTAGTTAAGGAACCACTCAAAGCTCATCATCACAGTGACTGCACATTAAAACTCGCATAAGATCAGTGGACCAAAGCTTAAAGCTCAGTTAGTGCAAAAGCACTGCACCAAGTCACAAAGGACTCCACATTAACTCATTTTGAATCAGTTGCTTCGGGAGCAGCTCAATAGATATTTCTTGCATTTAATTTCAGCACGAATATAGGTTTAAAAAGCTTTTTCCGCAGACCTGTTTAGGTCGACTGTAATAAATATTTTTGGATATTTACCCTATATATACAGCCCTGAACGATGTAATCGGGGTTGGAAAGTAGTTGGTTAGTTGGTTGTTTGATTTACTCCAAGGGAGGCTCGCATTGTATACCTGATGATTTCTAAAATCAAAGATTGTTGAAAGTTTGGAGAATGGGCGGTCTGATGCACTGCTAATGGTTTTTGAAGAGTGAACGATGGAATTCTTGTGCTGCTTTATGAAACAATAAGTTTTCCTTATCTCTGTTATTTCAATTTCACATATGCTCAAGTCACGGAATGAAAGTCTGGTTTAGAATTTGCTTTGCTGCACTCTATGCTCAGTTTCTGTGCCTTCTCAATGTTTTCCTCTTGATTTAGGCATAAATATGAATTCGTCATGGCTCATATTCGCTCTAATTCACTTATGAATGACTGTTATTTAGGAATTCTTAGCTGCTCCTAAGTACGGCTGTTTCATCTTCCCTCTGCTAAACTGATTGAGAGATTATTTGTTGCCTCTCATTCCTTAGCCCTCAATCCATCTCCATTTAGCTTGAAAATTGTTTCACGAACAACTACCTTGCTCCTCATTCCTCTTGTCACCAAGAAAACACACTAGCAGTCCCACTCCATGACTCCATGCCCAATGGTTTGAAACTTATCTCACTATGCCTTGCCTCTTTTCTTGAAGGTATCCTCCCTTCACCCAAGCCTTCCTTCCACCGAAAAACAAACAAACCCCCGAACCCTATAACTAGCCTAACAACGTATTCAACAAAACTAAATCCGAAAGAGAGAGCCCTCTCTAATTGCAGGTGGGCTAGAACCTGCAGTCCAAAGATTGGTTTGTGGTTACCTCGGCCGTGTCCCTTCAGGAGCTTAGGGACAACCTGAGTGATAACATAATGGCGACTCCGCTGGGGAACTTCCTTAGATAATCTTACAAAACCAGTCCGAAGCTCCGCGGAGAAAGAAACCGACCTCTAAAAAGTTTTTGTTGACCTGTATTCTTAGAAAAATTCCCAAAAAAACGAGCTAGAAGCTGGCTCCCAAGAAGCATTCACGTTACACAAGATCAAATCCAGATCCAAATTCCCCAGCTGTTTTTGAAAACCCCAATATAATTCATAAGATCCTTAGAAAACAAGAGCAACACAAAGGTTTGACTTCTTCTAGTCCTGAAACAGTTCAACTTAGCCATTTTGCAACCCCCGTTAAAGTTATGTTTCGCTCAAACCCTACTTCCCCTTGCTCAACATCCACTTCTTCAAACCCTACTTTCTCACCTCCATCCACTGCGCATACCACCACTACTGCTCTGAATATCCCAGTTACCCCAGTTGTTCCACTTATCCCTATTAATATGGTGAATAGATATGCACCCTTACAGCTGCCTGCAAATCCCGGAGCTATGCCTCAGGATTACCAGACTAAAATTACCTATTTTGATGGCACAAATTCCTGCACAGCCCTACATCATACAAAGAAAATGCAGGATTACTTTGAGAGTTATGAGATTGATGATGACAGTATAAGAATGAAGATTTTTGTCCAAAGTTTGACTGGTGATGTCAAAACTTGGTTTAGAGCACTCCCAGCCAATTCCATAGGAGACCCAAAAGCCTTATATCAGTCCTTTATCAATAGATGGGAGAAAAAGAAAGACCCCTTGCACATATTATCTGAATATGACACTATCAAAAGAGGCCCTTAGGAGACTGTTTTGAATACTGTGCAAGGTTCAATAATGTCTACAATGCAATACCACAGAACTTAAGACCTCCACCTGATCTCGCTTTGTACAAATTCCCTGATGGTTTTGATGCTGAAATGGCGTATCAGCTAAGGGAAAGAGCCCCTCAAAGCCTTGCAGAGATACAAAATGTCGTTGTTAGTGTGGAGGCAAACCTAATTGTCAAAAGAAATAGAGCTAGAACCGATAGAAGAACTACCTTTAAGGAAGAACCCTCAGCCTTAGACCAGAAGTTGGATGCGATTATCAATGGCATGCATAGGCTAGGAGATAGAGTAGAGAGTGTTGAGAGAAAATCATCATGGGAAGGGCAACAGACCAACACCATAAGGAATCCAAACTTCAGGAAAAATCAAACCACAAATGTTGGAAGAGCTAGTCCCGACCATGATATTAGGCCTCCTTTCCAAGAAAACTACGCAGAGGCATCCACATCCAGTGAGCCCACAGAGGAGACTCACATGAACTTGATAGATTCGAAAAATGAACAACAAATCTTTCTTACTCAAGAGGACCAAGACTACCCTGATATAAAACAATTTTAGACCAAGACGGGAGAGTGTTTTGATTTTAAACAAGGTTATGATTCTGCTGTCTATGAGGTCCACAAACAATATAAAATGAGAACAAGAACCATTGATATCCCTGCACTTAGCAAAACTTGGGACAACAAACAGCATAATAAAATTAAAGGTAGGGTTGTCATAACAGAACCAACTGATACTATTGTCCCAAACCCACATCATGTCACTGTAGAGGACATATCAGACACACAGCCTCATACTGATCAACCTATACCTCCTTCTTCCTCAGAAGAAAATTTGAACAGCATTCCAAAAAACTTTCCCAAAACGGAAATACTACAAATTTTTATTCATCATAGCATAGACACACAAAAGGAAGAAACAAAAAGTATTCGTGAAAAGGAGAAATCTGCTGCTGCCAATGCAAATATTCCACTAGAAAAACCATTTAATCTAGAAGCAGAGATTGGAAAACTTAAGATATATATCCCCCTTTTAGAACTTGCCAAACATGATGTGTATAGGCAGCAAATTCAAAGATCACTTCAACTACCCGAGGTTAAAGATGATGTAAATGTTTTAGATGATACCCCTGAGCTGTTGTTTGGTCCTGAAGTTAATGGAAAAACAACATATGGATATGTTCCACCTTTTTATGTCAGTCTGAACATACATGAAAAAATCTTGCACAATGCTATGTTTGACTCAAGTGCCTCACACAATCTTATGCCCAAAGCTGTGATGGAAAAACTGAACCTTGATGTCACTAGACCTTATAAAGATCTATACTCCTTTGACTCAATCCAAGTCAAATGTTTAGGCTTAATCAAAGACCTTTTTGTGTCTCTAGTCTAATGTCCCAACATGACAATCCTAATGGACGTAGTAGTTGCTGACATTCCAACAAAATATGGTATGCTTCTATCAAGATCATGGGGAGCAAAACTCCAAGGATCCCTTCAACGCGACCTCTCTTATGCCACTATATCTGTCTTTGGGCAACCAAAGAGACTGTATAGAGAAACATTGATGAAGTATGTGGTGAGTAGTGAGGAAACGCCCAAAAATTTTCCAATTTACTCAATCCATTTTGATATGGATTCATTTATTCTTTTTAATGATGATAACGATCCTCCAACTGATAAGAAGCCTCTAGCT
Source organism: Pinus taeda (assembly GCA_000404065.3). Taxonomy (NCBI): domain Eukaryota; kingdom Viridiplantae; phylum Streptophyta; class Pinopsida; order Pinales; family Pinaceae; genus Pinus; species Pinus taeda. The sequence goes on from APFE030525525.1 coordinate 13,055, forward strand.
TCAGAGCTAGAGACATGCATAAATGAAGAACCGGTTGCCTGTGCCCATGAAACAGTCACAACAGTCAAGGCAACCAGTAAACAAGAAGAACCTCCTCAGACTAAGGTTCTAGATCTGCCCAATCCTAAAAAAATTGAAACTCTTGATACAAACCAAAAACAAGAAATTACATGGTATTTGGAGTTTGTTGGTTCTGTCAACAAGCTAGGAGCAGGGGTAGGTGTATGGATTCACAATACACATGACAATCATGCAGAAGGCCATGCCTGCAGACTAAATTTCAGATGTACCAATAACATGGCAGAGTATGAAGCTCTCCTCTTAGGCCTAAAACTGCTCAAAGTTCTGGGAGCTGCAAAAGTGTTTATTCTAGGTGACTCTGATTTAATCATCCAAAAAACGAAAGGAAACTTTGTTACTAATAACAATAAAATGAGGGCCTATAGGACTGTTGCAACAAATATACTTAACACCTTCACTGAACCCGAGCTTGCTAAGATTTTGAGGAACCATAAAATACGTGCTCACAGCCTAGCCACTTTTGCTAGTACATGCAAGCTTCCCTTTGAGCCAAATCACCATTTTACTGCTGAGATAAAACATAGGCCCGCTGTTCCTAACAATATTAGAGATTGGCAAGTATTTGAAAACTATGCGTAGATTAACAATTTCCTCACTCTTGAGGGCAAGTTTTCAAATTTAAACATCGACATGAAGGCCATGAACGATTCCCAACAACAAATAAATGAAAATCAGCAGGTTGTAACAGCTGCAACAATAAAACAAATCCTTAACCCAACTGTTTATGACAATACAAACATAGAACAACTGAAAGATATGCATTTAGAGGAAACCGCCAAAGCAGAGGTTGAGTTCATTGATCTGAAGAATAATTTTTTGCCTGCTGGCCTTACTCCATTAGAAGATATGTTTGATGACAATGATGTGCCCAAAAAGCCAAAAATGGAGCCTTTAGATGCTGCTATAGAAGAACATAACATAGGGACAGCAGAACAACCCAAAATGATTAAGTTGTCCAAAAAATTGCCCCCTGATCAAAAGCCAAAATATGTGGATTTGTTCAAAGAATTCCAAGATGTATTTGCTTGGAGTTATGAGGACTTGAAGTCCTATGACACCTCAGTGATTCAACATACCATTCCCTTAAAACCAAATAAAAAACCATTCAAATAGAAACTTAGAAGAATAAACCCTATACTTCTTCCCCTCATTGAGAAGGAAGTGAAAAGAATGTTTGAAGCAGGTATTATAGCACCCATCAGATTTTTGGAATGGGTATCCAATCTGGTTCCCACAAGGAAAAAATCAGGTGAGATTAGACTGTGTGTAGACCTAAGAAACTTAAACCAGGTCTCTTTAAAAGACCACTACCCTTTGCCTAAAATGGACCACATCCTACAAAGAGTAGTAGGTTCCTCTAGGATTTCTTTACTAGATGGATTCTCAGGTTTCAATCAAATACTTGTTCACTCGGATGGCCAAGACAAGACAACCTTTACTACACCATGGGGAACATTTAAGTATGTTAAAATTCCTTTTGGGCTAAAGAACACTGGTGCCACCTTTCAAAGAGCAATGGATATTGCATTTGCCAAGGAAATCCATGAATTCCTTGTTGTCTATCTTGATGACTTAACCCCTTTCTCCAAATCTGATCAAGAGCACCTCATGCACTTAAGACAGATCTTCATGACATGCAGGAAATATGGCATTTCCTTGAACCCCAAGAAGTCCTTGTTCGGCCTTGAGGAAGGTAAGTTATTAGGCCACATCATCTCGAAAGACGGTATCAAAATCGATCCAGAAAGAATTCAAGCAATCCTTCAAATTCCATACCCAAGAAACATAAAAGAGTTACAAGAATTCCTTGGAAAGATCAATTTCCTAAGGAGATTTATCCCAAACTTAGCAGAAATGATAAGACTGTTAAGTAACATGTTGAAAAAGGATGCCAAGGTAAGATGGTCTCTGGAAACCAAGCAATCTTTTGAGAGTATCAAAGCCGCCTTAACTCAAACGCACGTGCTCACAAGTCCACAATTTGACAAAGATTTTATCATCTTTTCCTTTGCTTCAGAACACACCATAGCTGCTATCCTTCTGCAAAAGGATGATCAAGGAAATGTAAAGCTTATTGCATTTTTCAGCCGAGCCTTACGAGATGCACCCTTGAAATACCAAATCATGGAAAAGCAAGCCTATGCCGTTGTTAAAGCAATCAAAGATTTATGAGTCTACATTTTATATTCACATGTGATTGCATATGTCCCAAACTCTGCTGTAAAAGACATTTTAACTCAAGAGGGACTAGAAGGAAAAAGAGGCAAATGGATTGCCAGTATTCTTGAATACGACATTGAGATAAAACCCACAAAGCTGATAAAGGGACAAGGTCTGGCCAAGCTAATGTCCGAAACAAAACTTTCAGGCCTTAGATATTAACCAACTGGACAACGAACAGGAGCTGGCGAGTCCACAGATCAGCGAAACCTTTTTACAATCCCCATGGTATGCCGATATTTGCTATGTATTGTTAAACCCGTGTGCTCCCCCAGGGTTGTCCAGAACCAAAAAGAGATTTTTTAGAATGAAAGCGTCAAAGTTTTGTGTCCTATATGGTACCCTGTTTTGGAAAAATCATGAAGGAATTTAGCTAAACTGTTTAAATGAAAATGAAACTAACAACGTCATGAAAGAATTCCATGCAGGGGACTGTGGAGGGAATTTATATTGGAAATCCACGCTGACAAGATTTTAAGGGCTGGTTATTATTGGCCCTCTCTATTTGCAGATGTCAAAAAATTTGCTGTGTCATGTCACAAATGTCAAATCTTTGAAGGAAAAGGAAAACTGCTCCCTTTGCCCCTTAAGCCTGTCTCAACCAAATAGCCTTTTCAACAATGGGGTCTTGACTTCATAGGTGAAATCCATCCGTCTTCCTCAGGCCAACACAAGTGGATTTTAACAGCCACCGACTATTTCACCAAGTGGATTGAAGCCATCCCATGTAGGCAAGCCAACGACTCCATTATTATCAGATTCCTTTAGGACAATATCCTTTCTAGATTTGGCTGCCCTGAGAAAATCATCACTGACAATGCTGCTGCCTTCAAATCCAAAAAGATTATCAACTTATGCCATAAATTTCATATTACCTTGGGCCACTCCACAGCCTACTATCCTCAAGGTAATGGCCTGGCTGAGTCATCCAACAAAAGCCTCATCAATATCATAAAGAAAGTACTAGAAGAGAAAAAAAAGAATTGGCATAGGAAGCTCACAAATGCCTTGTGGGTAGATAGACTTTCAACCAAGAAATCCATTGGGATGAGCCCTTATGAGCTAGTATATGGCATGGAAGCCAGATCTCCTTCATCCCTGGGCATCCCAACAATCAAGCTGTTACAGGAGATTCAGGCTGAACCAAATGATATTCAATGAAGGATGAATCAGACCATTCATCTTCAGCAAACCAGAGAACAAGTGTATGATAGAGCTCAAGTTGTGCAGGAGAGGATGAAGAAAGCATTTGATAAGGGAGCCAAGGCTGAGGATTTCTACATTGGTGAAAAAGTTCTAAGATGGGACTCACAAAGAGAAGACAAGGCAAAGCATGCAAAGTTTGATTTTCTTTGGAAAGGTCCATTCATTATCAGTGCTGTGCAAGGCAATAACACATATTTTCTCAAATATGAAGATGGCAGCACAGCTAAAGAAGGCCCTGTAAATGGCCGAATGTTGAAAAATTATCGAGATCCATTTTAATGGGATACAATGCCCCCAATACCCCTGTGTATATATTTGTATATTGATGTTGTATATATGTCACAGTTGTCCTTTTTATGTTTGAATAAGCATTCCGATTGCTTGGAACCCAACAGCGAAGTTATGGAGACAAAGCAAAGGCAATCCTCTATTTTAATAATCAGTCTCAGCATCATTATTAGTAGAAACAACGCAACAAAGTTTATAAGGCACAACCCGTGCAAATCATCCATTTCAAAAGGCTCCGTATTTTGCATTACTTTCAGCATAAAGGTACAACGAAATATTGAGTGAAAGGAACAACAAAAATACAGAAGAATGCTCAGGATCAATTGAGATATATTTGAAAGCACTCAAGGGAGTAAGGGATAGCGCCATATGTTACAACGATTCATGTCGGGAGGAGGTTGCGTTCAAAATTGTAAACTTCAAACACTTGATAGCCAGCAAAAGGGAATGCTCTTATTGATTCTTTGTTTTGAATGATATTGGAGATCGACACTCAGGGCAGTTTGGACATTTAGAGAAACCATAACAAGATAAGAAAACTGCTGTATATCAAAGAGAAATCAATTAAAAATGCTACAATCAGGCTTCCACAACTTTGGTCAATAGCATTAAAAGGGAAGAACATTTTTTTTTTACATCAGCAAGCTTCTCAAAGACAAAGTTAAAGCAAAATGCATCAGTTTGACCCATGTATTGAGACTATTCCTAAGGGCAGTGCTTAGGTAACATTGTACACAACATTAAGCAGGTAGAAGAAAGCAGGAGATGCTATATAGTTCACAGTAATTCATTCAGGGATAAGTGCTTTTATTTTTCCAAAGTTTCAATCATTTAAAAGTTAGCAGAAAGAAGTGTTCCTAATCCCCAGCAACAATAAAAGATCCAAGCAGTCTGACCTGCTATTCTTGACTTTTCACAAGGAAAAGCCATCCCCAAGTGGAGCCACTGTTAGCCTCCTGCTGCAGCAGGTTACTCATCTTTCATGATTGACATTTTTACATGCCAAATATGTCATTCTTTGCATGCTGCGATGTTCCATATTTTCTACAGAGGCCAAAGAAGGATGTCATGAGAATGTGCTAGTTCAAGTGCCACTAATGTGTTCCAATTTTGATATACCAGTCCATTTTTGAAGAATTTTCAATTAAAGGGAGGTCCAAAAAGTTTAATCTTGGTCTCCCTAGGTTTCAATTTCTCGTTTTAGAATATGGAGGATGAATATTTGTCCAAACAGCCTAATCTTGGCAGATTCCTAGACAGGTAGAGAATCAAAGGAGCCCAACTGCTTAATCTGGGCCCTTGGAAGAAATAAGCGTAGATGTAGATAGGAAGACAGAAAAAGAAAAAGGTGAAAAGGCTCTGTCTGCAAGTCCAAATGCACCCAAACCAAGAAGAAGAAAAAATGCTAGGAAAGTAGGTTGGGTAGGTAGCTTTGAGGTTGTAGAATGTTGATGTGTGACTAATTTCATGTCCTCATGTGTCATATCTATTCAAGTCACAATCATGAGGCAGTTTTCATTTGAAGGACTTCAGGCGAGGCATGACTAATTCCCCCTTCTTCCTTATTCCCCAAAAACACTTACTAATTTCCCTGAAGAGATCAAGATCTGCTTGATGCCTCTTAGTTTCATCATTTTCCATATCATTCACCTTGGTAAAGATTTGCTTTACTCAAGGAATATTCATACTCCCTTTAAGGATCATTGTTTCCCTTAAATAGCCTAAGAAACACCCACTTAGCGCTTTCTCATCATGGTCATATTAACTACTAACTTAGTATATAGCTCCCTATCTATCTCCCCATCCCCTACTAAAACTATATTAATAACTCCCCTACATACTTATCCCCTCCCGTTGGTTGAAAAATAACCATAAGTATTCCTTGGGAATTGTTAAGTTTGCCTGAAACATAGCAAGAACCCTCATTTTGCCCCTTTCAAACCATCTTTCAATGCAATAGACTCCTTCCTAAGCATAAAATTCCTCTTTTTTAGGTTATCGGACCTCTTCCGAGGCCTCAAATGCTCTGCAATAAGCATCCATACCCTTCTTCCGATCACAATAAACCCTTCCAACTGTCGTAACATTCTTCCGATCCCTTTGGATCCCCCTCTGACGCGATTATCGCAGTCGGAGGTCGCAAAGATAATATGGCTCGTCGTTGTTTCTCCCTGATGGATGTCCCGCCGATGCCATTTCGCAATCGACATATCGCAAATACTATATGTCACATATATATGCCCCTTCCCCTTTTCACCGATGTGATACCGCGAGATCGGCAATCGGCGGTCGCGAGAGTTACGTTCCCAAATTGCATGCTGCTTCCTTTTGCTCCGATGCGACATTGTCATGGCATCAAAAGAATATATCGCATCACAAATACTTCATCACCACAGGCCTTCATTTACTCATATATTTCGTTTAAAACATGATTTATCATTAAGACAGGTTTTCACTGCAAATTCATCGCAGGCCGCAACATTTCATTTATCGCTATTGCATCGCAGAAACATATAAGGCACCGCACCATGTGGCACCCTGCCACGTCACCCTGCCATGTCACCCTGTTGACATCATCTGCCGTACCAAGACCCACCGCTGACGTCATGCTGATGTCACCCGCCAAAGAAGGGCGCGCAAGCGCGAAAATGCATCTTAGGAGGCCCAGATTCAAATTTTGAGGCAGTTTTCGATGTGCTAATCACGCATCGCTACGGGAAATATGCCAAAGAGGGAATCTTGAGGGAATCTTTTGATTCCATAGCCGTTTTTACGCCGAAAAGAGCAGAAAAGGCCTGATTTTGTAGTTTTAACATATCCAAAGAGGGAGAGAGACTCGGTTGAGGCATTAAAGAGTATCAACGCAAATGCAAAGCCAAAATCCATGTCAAAGAGTATCAGTGTTGCGTCGAAGTTTATCAGTAAAGATCTTCTCAGGGCTCGAGGGGAATAGAACATTAAAAGGAAATCTTTAAAAGTCCAGACGCAGTTAAGGAACCACTCAAAGCTCATCATCATAGTGACTGCACATTAAAACTTGCATAAGATCAGTGGACCAAAGCTCAAAGCTCAGTTAGTGAAAAAGCACTGCACCAAGTCACAGAGGACTCCACATTAACTCATTTTGAATCAGTTGCTTCGGGAGCAGCTCAATAGATATTTCTTGCATTTAATTTCAGCACGAATATAGGTTTAAAAAGCTTTTTCCGCAGACCTGTTTAGGTTGGCTATAATAAATATTTTTGGATATTTACCCTATATATACAGCCCTGAACGATGTAATCGGGGTTGGAAAGTAGTTGGTTAGTTGTTTGTTTGATTTACTCCAAGGGAGACTCACATTGTATACCTGATGATTTCTATAATCAAAGATTGCTGAAAGTTTGGAGAATGGGCGGTTTGATGCACTGCTAATGGTTTTTGAAGAGTGAACGATGGAATTCTTGTGCTGCTTTATGAAACAATAAGTTTTCCTTATCTTTGTTATTTCAATTTCACATATGCTCAAGTCACGGAACAAAATTCTGGTTTAGAATTTGCTTTGCTGCACTCTATTCATTTTTTGTGCCTTCTCAATGTTTTCCTCTTGATTTAGGCATAAATATGAATTCCTGATGGCTCATATTCGCTCTAATTCACTATTGAATGACTGCTATTTAGGAATTCTTAGCTGCTCCTAAGTATGGCTCTTTCATCTTCCCTCTGCTAAACTGATTGAGAGATTCTTTGTTGCCTCTTATTCCTTAGCCCTCAATCCATCTCCATTCAGCTTGAAAATTGTTTCATGAACAACTACCTTGCTCCTCATTTCTCTTGTTACCAAGAAAACACACCAGCAATCCCACTCCATGACTCCATGCCCAATGGTTTGAAACTTATCTCACTATACCTTGCCTCTTTTCTTGAAAGTATCATCCCTTCACCCAAGCCTTCCTTCCACCCAAAAACAAACAAACCCTCAAACCCTATAACTAGCCTAAAAACGTATTCAACAAAACTAAATCTGAAAGAGAGAGCCCTTTCTGATTGCAGGTGGGCTAGAACCTGTAGTCCAAAGATTGGTTTGTGGTTACATCGGTCGTATCCCTTCAGGAGCTTAGGGACAACCTGAGTGATAACAGTATGGATGATTACTTACTGGATACAACTTCCATGGAGACAATGTTGTTAGATGCATTCAAGAAATATGAGCTAGGGGATGATGCTCATATCACTAATATCTTATTCAAAAGCCTGAAATCTGCTTTCACCACCCCTCACTTTGGACCTGGTGGTAAGTCAAAGTATACTTAGATGGGGACAACAATGTTGTTGTACAACGTGAAAGAAAATTTTGGTATGTCGAATTCATGTTGCTCAACAATATTGAGGTAATTGACTTGCATGATTGATCAAGTTCCTTGTATTTTGTCACACAATCAACTTTAAAAATGGCCGATTTTATGAATATTAAATATTGGAATTCTACAATTATATTCCCCACCAACTAGAGGATATTCAAAGATACAATTATTTTGAGTGATAATATATTTCCGAGTAGCTATGAAGAGGCAAAGAATTTGTTGAAAATGTTGGGTGTTGAGTACATATCATATCATGCAGGTTCGAATGATTGTATTCTATATAGAGGAGAATATGCAGACAAAGAGATATGCTTGAAATGTGGACATGACAAGTATCATAATTCAAAAACAATGGGTAAATCACATGGTCCTTGTCATAATGTGTTGAGGCACATGCCTATAATCCCAAGGATTCAAAGACTCTTTCGTTGCAAATAATTAGCTATGTTGCAGGGATGCCATGCCTCACAGATAAGTGATTAAGAAGTTATGTGAATCCCAACAGATTCAACAACCATGAAGCATATAGAGGCTGCATGGCCTAAAAAATTCAAGGATGAAGTACGAAGTCTATGACTTAGAATATCCATGGATGGAGTCAACCCATATTCCCTCCAAAACACCAACTATTATGTTTGGCCTGTAGTAATGATCAATAACAATATCCCCCCATGGTTGTCTACGAAGAATGAACATATTATGTTGGCTCTCATAGTCCCAAGTAAAAGACAAGTTAATAATATGGATGTCTACTTACAACCATTGGTACATGAATTTAAGGGATTATGGGAAGGGATACATGTGGATGATGTATCAAGAACCATTGCAACAGAGAGGATTTTTACGTTGTATGGAATATGTGCTTACACCATACATGATTATCCAGGTTTAGGAGTTTTCTTTGGTAAATTACATTCTTATTGATTTTTTTAGTAAAAATATTGTTTATCATATTAATTTAATTCCTTTCAATTGTTCAGATCTTCTTGGTCGCTAATGTTCAAGCCTATATACGATAGTTTCCCATGTCTTGTAAAAAAAGGGTATCATGGATGCAAATGTTGTGGACCGTATCTAAAGGCTAGGTTGTTCAACCTCCTATGAAATCCAGTGTATGACTGCTCCAGGGTATTCCTCCCAGAAGAAAACCCATACAGAAGAGCAACATCCTCTTTTAATGGTAAATTAGAGAGAACCCAAAGGCCTGCAATAATGACACCAACTAAATGGCTTAGAGCATATGAGATAGAGAAGGAGAAGAAGTATGCAAAAATGTTTGATTCAAATGGGGAGCCTATGTTCGATGATCCATATTTCTTTGACACCTTTGTTGAGAAATTTCCCATTGGGATGAAAAGGAAATTTGTATTTTATGAGCTACCATATTGGGAGCATCTTACGATTGCCCACTTCCTAGATCTCGTGCATATATGTAAAAATGTTTCATATTCTTTATGGAGGCACATATCATCAAAAGAAAGTGACACATTGGCCATTAGGAGAGATCTTATTTCTTCAAAAACTACAAAGAAACATTGGTCAAGACAAGAAACTAGAGGAGAGGTTAGCCCCTCTTGGTCTTTCAAAGAAGGTGATGTCCCATGGATTTTAAAGAAAGATGATCTTTCTTTGGCAAAGGAAGTTATAATGAATGTTAGGGTGCCTTATTTATATGGTTCTTCACTACAAAGTTGCTTCAATGTGGATGACCATTTGTCGAGGTTGAAATCACATGACTATTTGAACCTTCTATAAGTACGTATGTCAAAAACATGATTTTTTTTTCTTATTTTGATTTAATGGGATATTTTATTATTTATTTTTGTATAATGTATTATTTATTGTGCAATGTCATTATCCTCTGCTTGTGTGTGGGTGTGTGAACCATGACCCCCCCCAAGACCTACGATGTTCCATATCTAAATTATCTACATTTGTACGTTGGATCACATCAAAGGAGATGCTTATGGCTAGCATTCCATGGTGGTGTCAAGAGATAACTGAGATTGTTTGTATGTCTAAGAAGGAATTGTTGACGAGTTTCATGGACTTGCAAGTTCATATTCTAATTCACCTAGTATATGAGGTTGAATTAGTTTGGATTTTTTCTGGTCATTGGATGTTCTTGTTAGAGAGGTACATGAAGAAATTGAAAGGTTTTGTTTGACAAAGGGTAAAACCTAACGGTATATGGTAGAGGGGTATATATCATATGAGTCTTTTTATTATGTCAGTGAGTACATCAAGAAGATCAACAACACACTAGGTGCTATGATTTGGGACGACAAAAGGGATGAAGACAAAAGAGAATGGAAGCTTCTCAAAACGAATGGAAAGAGGCACATGATAAAAAGTGTAGGCTTATCATTTGTGAAATTACTACATAATAACTATTCACACTGATCTTCAGATAATGCATATTTGATCTCATATATAATATACAATATAATATTATGAAATAGATAAATATATATATATAAAATAATATATATATATATATAAATATCTAATATATATATATAAAATATATACATAATTCTATATATTAAATAATAAAATATAATATATAATAATATATATAAAAAATATAATATATATATATAAATTTGTGTGTTGGTTTGATTTCATCATCAAATTCATAAATTGAAGCCATCAACAAATTCATTCTTTACAATATGGGTCACATTGTATGAAGAGAAGAGGAGGAAATGGGACAATGACAGGAAATAATTCAAACAGTTGAATGGTAGAAGTGTGCCTTATCCTGATCATTTAAAAGAAAGTATGTCAATGATATGTCGTAACAGTTGGGTTGTTGATCAAGTCAGAGAGAAATATGGTGCATTTGGTCGTTACCTTTGTGTAGAAGAGGATGTGCTAAACATAGGGATTGGGTGCAACAACTCGATAATTATAATCTCTTTCTGTACAATTTTAAATTCATATTGCACCTTTGGATTGTAACATCAATATATTTTATATTTTTAATTATGTTCAGGTTATTAGACACATAATACTGTGATTTTTTCACTTTTTTATAGGTGCATTTGTTCCCATATATGTGGGCATATTGACATCATTTTCGCAAGGAGGATCTTGATGATGGATGCATGACAAAAGACTATGGAGTGGAAGTTGATTTCGGCCAATCTAGTCATGCTATCCATCGCGATAAAAACCTAATGTAGGGGATATTGGTTTATGTTGGAAAGATACAAGAGATCATTCAAGTGGACTTCTCTTCATTCCAATGTGTTAGTTTTAGGGGCAAGTGGTGGTACATCTTTGATCAGAATAATGTAAAGAAAGATCAAAATAGTGGGCTGATATCTATCAATTCTAGAAAGATGTGGCATGAACTATGGAGCCTTATGTTTTCCCAAAACATTGCAACCAAGTGTTTTTTTACCTATATGTGTTAAAGAGGGCTTGGTAGTTCATATTAAGACATGTCATTTTTATCATGCCAAACGTCGAGGAAGATAATCAAGGTGATGACAATGGAGAGTGATATGTACTTGTGTTGTTCCATCATTTATACTATTATTGTATCTTTTTGTTTTCATTATTTCACTAAGTATTTCCGATTGTTGTTGCTCCCACTATTGACATCTCTGTTACATGATTGACATATAAACACATCAGCCTCATACATAAAATACAATTTTTTTTTATTTTATTAAAGGAAAAATGTATTTATTAATATGGAAACATAACTTTCAATTAAAAAAAAATTTATTGGTGCACCAAAAATTAGTCAGGCACCAGCTTCGGTGCTCTTTAAAACATAACTGCATCATATACGGTGTGCACATACCTATGACGCACTGTTGTTAGTTCACAAATTTGAATTTGCATAGTGGTGCATCACATGTATGCACTGGTGCACACATATAACATTTTCACATAAGGATGGAAATTTCAGGTTATCGAACACACCGATATAAAGCTATATGTTTAAATATTATTTAGGCAACGTGTTGGGTAAATATGATAGCAGCAGTGCGATTAGAACATACCAAGGACACCACATTTTTTATGGTGATTAAGAGGCATTTTTTTGAGTTTCAAATATACTTGGTGATGCATTTTTGTTTATGTAAAAGAAATTTCTATTTTTTATGCATTTGTAACTAAATTATTTAAAGTAGACATGTCTTTATCATTGTGAATATGATGTATATTAGCTAGGAGAAATGTGAAAAACATGAATTTTAGTGAATATATTGTGATAATTTAATTTGTATTATTTAGTTCATATTTATTATTAAAAAGAGTTAAATTTAAACCAGTACAATAGAAAATAAAGAACCAAAATAACATCAAAATGTTATATCTTTATTACTAGAAAAAAGTTCACTCGTCTCTTTAAGGGAGAACTTCCAATAGAGCAACTCCCTAACTGCATGTAACTTGGTCACAAGCCTTATTTTACATTTCTTAATTTAAATTGGTAAGAGTTGCTATAAACATTAAATTCAAATTTCTTAAAAATTTGTAACTTTAGTAATAAAATAAATTTTATACAAATAGATTTTTTTTAAGTTGTATAAATCTAAATAATTGGTGGCCGAGAGTCAGTATGGGAGAGATGTTGTAAAAGACAAAATTAAAATAGTAAATAATAATTGAAATTAACAAATTAAAAAAATAAGAAAAAAAGAAACCATATATAAAATATAAATAATATATATATAATATATATATATTAATAAGAAGAAATGTATGACTAAAAATATAAATACACTTTTACTACAAGGAAAAAATATAATATTTTCTCATGTCAAGAAATAGTAGTATTATATTACATTATGTTTAATTCATCCTCTGTTCCATTTACATGTGATCTTTAAAACAAAAATATATTTTACTAACAACCATAAGTAAAATATTTCAATGTCCATATTAAATAACATATAGAGAAAAGTAAAGTAATTTAAATTGAAAATTTTCTTATATTTTCACTTTAGTGAGAAAGATTAAGAAAATTCTTATTCCATTAATAGTTTCTTTCTAATTCAATGTATGAGGGATATTTGTAAAATTTTC